>OZ010571.1:158546172-158548672 GCA_963932145.1 Acanthosepion lycidas
ACACTTAGAGGCGACAGTCTGTTTCATGCTCTATGCAATCGTCAAGCCACGTGTGCTGTTATTTTTCTCGGCTATTTATATATATACGGGTTAGTGGTGCATTGTGGGTATTCTATTATGGCGGTTATTTCACCGGAAGTCGTTTGTTTATCTATTTAGGTCAAATTATATTGCTTGTTTTTATTTTTTATTTTTTTTTTTTTTTTTTTATTTTTGTTTCTTATTTTATTTATTTATTTATTTATTAACGTAGTAAAAATTTGTTTATATCACTTATTTAACAGTTTTGTTTTGGTTTGGGAATTTAATTAAAACTATTTGTTCAGTTTTGGGGTTGATTGTTGTAGTTCATTCTAAGTATTATTTTGGCGGGAACAGTTTTTAATTGATTATCTTTATTTGGGATTGGTTTGTTTATTTATTTACTTGGAAGAATTTAAGTTAATTTATTTTACTTGTATATTTTCTCTTTTCGGTTTTCGATTTTTAAGTAACATAGTATTTTTTTATGTTTTATTTCTATTTTTTTTTTTTTTTTTTTTTTTCCTTATTAGTATATTTATTTGTTTTTATTTTATTTTTTCCGTTTTTTAATTTTTTAGGTTACGTAGTAAAAATTTATTTTCATGTCTGCATTTTGAGATGAGTTCGGATCTTTTGTTTAATAATTTATTTTGGTCGGGAAAAGTAATGATAGCTATTTTTTCCTCCGAGCAAAGTTTGCAAGTTTTTGATTGGTTATTGTAGGCTGATGATTTTTTCCTTATCTTCCAAGATATTTTTGGTGTGATGTTCGTTTTGTTTTTAATTTCCCAGATATACTTAGAAAGCATTGTACTGTTTGCATATTTACTATTTGTGAAAGATGTTTTGTGTGTATAATTTCTTTGTTTCCAGGGTCCTTCAGTTACTCCTATGTATACTTTTTCTTCATTATCTGGTGATTTTATCGTGGCTTGGTATATTACGTTGTTTTGTAAACAATTTCCGTTTAAGGGACATTCGTTCTTTATTCTGCAGTTGCACGTGGGTTTAATTTGTTCGTGTGGTTTGTTGATAATTTTCCTATTGTGCTTTTTTATTATTTGTGCCATGCTCTCGGTGCAAACAAGCAATATAATTTGACCTAAATAGATAAACAAACGACTTCCGGTGAAATAACCGCCATAATAGAATACCCACAATGCACCACTAACCCGTATATATATAAATAGCCGAGAAAAATAACAGCACACGTGGCTTGACGATTGCATAGAGCATGAAACAGACTGTCGCCTCTAAGTGTTGACTTCTATGTTCACTTTTATATTATATATATATATATATATATATATATATATATATATATATATATATATATATATATATATATTGATAATAGTTACCTATTTTTTCTTTATTTTATCATATATATATATGTGTGTGTATGTGTCTGTGCGCGTGTGTTTGGATATTGATATACAGCTATAGTAAATGCCTATATTCGTATATATGTTCCTGAAAAATTTATTTCGGTTGAGTTCTCTGGGGAAGAAGTGTGGGTTTGGAAACAGTGACCATTACGGCTAATAATACATGACTCTTCGGTAAATCGAATTGAGTTCTCTCAGTCACTGTGTGTTTATCTATATATACATACGCTTAAATTCACCTTCATCCCTACCGTGCACCAACGGCTTAGTAGTAGAATCCCCGACTGACGTCAATTAAGTCTCGTTTCGATCCCAGCTAGAGGCAACCGGACGTCTAGCAATACTGATGAGCTTGTGATACAGTGAATATATATATATATATATATATATATATATATATATATATATATATATCGGGAGGCACAGTGGAATAATGCATAGCTTTGGGCGTCAACCGGTCTAGGAGAAGGGCAACTCTGAATTCATAGACAGATGATCCATATATATTAATTGCATTGTTTTTTTTCTAAACCAGAACAACTCATCTTTGAACTGTCTGTTATTGAATAATTTAGATGTGTTCATATATTTTCTTTGCACGAATAAATCCTTTTTTTGCTAAATCATTGCTGCCTTCTTCGTCACGAGGGAATTAGACTAGAATAACTGTTTGTAAATTCCGACTATAAGGATTGGGATCCTCACTGCGTATACCCCCCACCATCTGTAGCCCTATACTGAATAAGTTATCCTTTATATACTTTTATGCCTTTTCCGAATAAAAGGGGGTTTTTTTTTTGGTTTTTTTTTGTTCCTGTAATTCATATTACATTACTAAATGCAATGACTTTTAGTGTTGTTCGAACACCAGAGAACTTTTCCTTCATTTTCTTCTTGGCTTCTCCGCCCAATTTACAATGCAAACGATACCCTAAATTTTATATCAGGTTTTAAGAAAATTGACATTTAATAAATATTCTAAAATTAATGTTTATTAAGAAAAGGGGAATTTTTGTTTTCCATTTTCGAATACCCTGATGTCGATTAGTCGAGATAGTAACTCTTTTGACTATAGAAGTAGTAGTTGT
>OZ010571.1:158551172-158611172 GCA_963932145.1 Acanthosepion lycidas
AGAGGATATGAATGTGTCATATGTAGCATTTCAAATTCTTATTTTTAATCTTTAACTCCAATGTGTCGGCTAGATGTTGTTCGAATTTATTGTGTCTAGTCTCAAGATATAGATGGCTAAGGAGTCATTTTTCATTTCAATTTTTGGAAGTAAAGTCTGATGATCCAGAGCCCTGTTAAAGGGGTTATGGTGAAATAATTTATTACATGGAACTTTAACATGGTCTGTTTTTATTCAAACATATCTGCTCTGAATTTTACATTGAGCTCTCCGGATATCATCCTCCTCGGGTCTACCCATACGGATTACCTAAGTTTGCATAAACTATATATATATATATATATATATATATATATATATATATATATATATATATATATATAGTTAAGTAACGAAAATCTTGGTAATCCGTATGGATAATCTAAAGGAGAATGAAATCCTGAGAGCTCAGTGATAAGTCAGAGGACATAATTTAATTTCAATGAAAAACAGACCACTTTAAGTTTCCATTGTAATAATTTATTTCCCCAGAGAATTTTATTTTTCTCTGGATCTTCAGACTTCACTTTCAAAGGTGAAACAAAAAATGACTTTAAAATTTACACTTTTGACGGGCAGTATTATTCTTATATAAGTTGAATTAGAGGGTGATGAGGAATAGTGTGAGAGACATGGTCGAGTGTAGAGAGAGAAGGGAGAGTTTAAAATTTATCTTTATATTTCTTTTTATTACAATACATAATATTGAGGAAGGAGGAGGTAAGGATCAGCCATTTGCCTATTTAATCGGTCAATCGGTCAACAACGGAAATGATATGGGAAAAGGAAAAAAGAAAAAAGGGAAAAAGAAAAAAGGGAGGAGGAAAGAGATAAGAGATCTACGGAGGGTTTGGTGGGGAAGGAGAGGTATAAATTTAGCAATTTAGATAAAAACAGATTTTAACTTTTGATTGTAATTTAAATGTTTAAAACTCTACAAAGAAATTAAATTTAATGCTTGTTAGCTATTTAAATATCCAACTTCTGCACAAATAAATTAAGGATTTAAAATAAGCCGAATATCATATTAATAAAAAAAAAATTAATAGTAATATATTAATACTGTGAATGACTGTTACGGTAAAATCTTTATCAGTTTGAGTCTAAAATATGAATTTAATTGTAGCTATTTTTAGAGACGTAATATTTCTTAATTAAAGTTTAGATTTCAAATCAAGATGGAGTAAGATTTGAACGTAATAGTAAAAAAAAATATTGTTTTTTTTACACACACCACATACATATTACGAAAACCACGTATATATATATATATATATATATATATATATATATATATATATATATGTTGTGTATATGTGACTATATATGTGGCTATATCTAGTGTATGTATATATATGTATTTTTTGTATATGTTTTATTTATATTTTTATTTATTTTTTATTTATATTTTTTATTTATTTATTTTTTATTTATTATATTGGGCGATTTTATGTAAGTTTTTATTTATATATTTATTTTTTATACATTTATGTTGTTATATATATATATATATATATATATATATATATATATATATATATATATATATATATATACAACAACATAAATATATATATATTCAAATTTACAACATATGCATGTTATAACATCACTAAAAAAATTGCAATTTTCTTTCAACACTATTAGTGTCTTATCAAGTGATGGTGTTGATTGCAAAATCAAGGGATTTAAAAAAACAACCAACCCCCCCTCAGCAGGGGAAACATTGTTATGTAATCTATGATGACCAATCAGAATACAAATATATAGTAATTCAAAATAACGTGACAACATTAAATTTAAGATTAGATTAAATTAGAAATCAATATAATGAACAAAGTTTTAATTTCGCAGTTAAATTTAAAATTTAAATTTTAAAATTACAAATGTTAAATTTAACCTAACATCAATTTTATTACAAAATTATTCAGAAATGAAACTCGGTTAAAAAATATATTTTATTGTTCTTAGCGCCAATTTATCAGTTATGTTCAACCCTACAAAGTATCTATTAGGTTGGTGCAAAAATAATGTCGTTTTTTGACGTTAAAAAATACATCAAAAAGCGACATTATTACGTCATTATTTTTGCACCAACCTAATACAATCGCTATACATATTTGATACGTGGAAGAGTCTGAATTTAAATATGGAGATAGATAGGAGAGGGGATTTTTCAAATGACTGAACAAACACATTCACATCTTAATACACAAATGCGTATATATGAGCACACAAATATAAGAATGGACATTCACACATGAAATAGAAGGAAAATAAGAATAAAATAAAGAATAAAAGGAAGAAGAAGAAAAACAAACATGAAAAACGACGCAAAAGAAAATTATGTCAGACACATGTATATACAGGTAAAAGCATATACGAGCAATCACGCACAGGTACGTATATACAAATAATCAGGCTCATCAAAATTCAAGCATAAATACACTAGTTTATTTATCATTTGTCAGTTGCATCTGTCTTTGGGCAGAGTGCGCTCTGGGGTGGCTCAGTCAAAGGATAGATTCGCAGCTGAGGAAAATTATACTGAGAGGTTCCCAGCCCGAGGGAAGAGCTGCCCGAGGGAAGAGCTGCCCGAGGCCGCGCCCTCTCATTGCCCCAGAGAGAGGGATCGGTGTTAGGCAATTTTTGCTCCTGGCCCGGGTGTACGCGCTCGGGCTCCCCACATTAAACCGACCTTATGTCACAACCTGACCTCGTGCGGGGTTGAGTAAATACAAATTACTGTAACGTAGTTTGTAACACGTTTATTTATCATCTCCCAGTTACGCTTCTGTCTTTGGGCAGAGTGCAACTCAAGGGCGACTCCGTTTGTTCCTCGCCTGGATGTACGTGCTCAGGTTCCCCACATTAAACCCACCTTGTGTCACAACGTGGAGTGTCGAGTAAATACTAAATTTCTATAAAGTAGAGCTGGGGCTTTTTAATCTCAGAATTCATGGGATAATTGAGCTCCAATTTCGCATTTATTCATATAGATTCCATAATATAGGTTTTACTTACTTAGCTATTATGTTTCTCTAACTCTTCAAATGTTGAATGTATAACTAATTCTAATTTCTATTTTCCCATCTTTAAACTATATTAATTTTATCTTATAATTGTCCCCTGTTCTGTCACCCATAAATTAAAAAATAATTATTTGGACGGAAAATAAGGACCTATGCACGTCTTTAATTTAAGTGGCAGTGAAAGAATTATCGTTGAACTTTTAAAAGGTAAGCTTAAACATTAATTCCTTACTTAAATGCAACGATCATTCTGAGTTCTTTTAGTTTTTTATTGATGACTATCGCATTTACTCCTCCCTAGCTATTGTGATGATAGCCAAACCAAGGGTCCTCCACAGAAGTTAGCTTAAATGCCACCGGGTAGGGTGGACTTTAAGCTAGTTTATAATAAAACGTGTACACTAATTTTGGATACAAAAGTAAAATAAGAGTTATTCCTCTTGAACCATGAAAACAACGATAATGCCTAGTATAATATATTAATATATATATTAACCTCGCATAATCTGGCAACCGTGAATCTGAGCTCAACAACAATCGTTCCCTGCACCTAAATTTTCTAGGACTTTTGAATGAGCTATGAATCCTTGAAATAATAATTTTCGTTTTAATGAATTTCGAAAATTCTTCGCTTAATAAGTCAAAACTTTTAATAAATTTATCCTGGTGAAAGAGTGCTACAACAGCCCGACAAGAGGTTGTAAAGGAAATACGCTGACTACTGTTTGACCACAACAGGAGAAAAATTTTTCCCATTCCATTTAAGTCCAGATGAAAGGTTTATAGGAAACATCCGTGAAATTACAGAGAAGCAATCATTTTGTTTCTTCAAATTGAATTTTCCTCTTCTCCTGTCGACCATAGATGCAGGAAATGTTTAACGGCATAAAAACTTTCATCTTTATACAGGCCACACAGTCTATCATCCAGACTAATCCTCGTCTCCAATGTTACTCTGTTCAAACGCTAATAGATTAGGTTTCCAAAACATTAACTCGCTCTTAGAAGTTAACATCTGAGTTTCTACATTGGCAACTACAAACTTTACTAACTGGACCAAGACCCATATTTTTAGATGACAAAGAAAGACAGAAAATCCAAATGCAAAATAAATCTATCGACTATGTTTTGAAAAGTATTAATTCAGGGTTTCTTCAAATTTACAATGAAGACAATTTATGCTCAGATAATTGATTTCTGGAAACGGGCGTTTCTTTACATGATGGTTCAATATGAAATTAATTTTGAAGAATCTAGTTTTAATAGATATTGTCGACCAACCTCAGTGAACGAAAAGAAAACAACTAATTTGATATTTGAATTTTAGATGACTACCGACGACGATGAAAGAAAAGAGTTACTAAGGGCGATTGATGAAATGTGGATTTAGGTAAAAGTTTAGACTTGGTCCAAGCAGAAAAATTGAGGAGGATCTGTTCGTAATGGTAGAAACTGAATATGACTTGAGAAATAATTCTTTGTGTGTGTGTGTGTGTGTGTGTAAAGAAAGTGAGAGTTTAACTTACACCAAAATCTTTTATTTGCATTTACCACTCCGTCAGAAGACCGCTCCCTGATTTCCTAAAAAATTCTTCGACTGAACAAAACTCTACAGTAGGCGCTCTTGTTGAGCTCATTATGTTTATTTACAAAACTAGCTTCTTCTGAAACAAGACAAAAGTATTAGTATATATAATGAACATTAAACCCTATATACTAGGCACTTTTTTTCAGCTAGACGATGTTGGTGGACATTGCACTATAGTAAGCATACTTATTCCACCCAATACGGTTACGAGCTCGATTAGCTTGCACCCAAAGTTTAGAGAACCAATCTAGCCATTTGGTAGCAAAAAAGATGTATTCGTGCTTTTTTCCCAAAGATATTGGCGCGAAAGTGAACGCAACAGACATTGCAACAGATGGTATATCCGACACGATGACAATTTCTAAATAATTAAAACCTATTTGTTAAACCTATTTATCTCCGCCGACTCTGTCTCAATGAAATAGAAATAGGAGTTAAAAGAATCTAGTAAAGTGATATAAGGAAATTTGCTACCTTACACTTATTGAATGTGTAATAAAAAGTCAAGTGGACATGCATGACAGAAGAGAGAAAAAGAGAGAATTGGATCTTCAACTTAATTGAAACGGCAGCTAATATTCCTTACGTTAGGAGTATTAGTCTTATCAGCCTCACCAGCGAATAGGGTACTGCATTAGAGGATCCGTCTTTACTGGACGAGCCACATTAGAGATGACAGTCAGCATATTCATTTGGCGATTTGGAAAGTAATCTGATCGAGCTGAATTTGATTTAATTTTGAAAAATCGGGTAGATTTATCCAAAACAAAAATCGTTCTGCTTCTTAAGCGGAAAGCAACCAGTAAACTAAGAAGATTAATTTTGATTCGTTAGACGATCAACTTGAACCAGATGCCTGAGTTAGAGACTGATTGCATCGAACTAGAGATTCCAGCCACTGAGCTGGCACGGGTGATAAACATGCCGGATTAATGAGAAAGTCGCCCCATCACTTTGAAAAATGAGTTTCGTTGTTATTTATCAAACTGTAGAAAGGAAGAAAATTGAAAAGAAAGCGAAAAACGACAAAACATTTAGCTTTTTTCGATCGAGAAAAGTCTGAACTTTCTGGATTTTTACTGAATTCACTTTGAAAATATATTTTAATGTACTTTTATAAAACCTTTAATTATTCTATATTTGAATAAAATCCTTACAGTAATTTTGGCAGAAACCAGTATATAAAATAGGAATTTATTTTCTCCTGCTCCAACTGTTGAATCTGTTTTTGCATTAATGTAGACAGCA
This sequence comes from Acanthosepion lycidas, assembly GCA_963932145.1. NCBI lineage: Eukaryota > Metazoa > Mollusca > Cephalopoda > Sepiida > Sepiidae > Acanthosepion > Acanthosepion lycidas. The sequence goes on from OZ010571.1 coordinate 158,557,080, forward strand.
ACGTCAACCAACATTCTAAACATCCAAGAATGTTTTATTATAGAAATTAAAATTTTGTCGACTTGTCACATGTGTATTTTAAATATTTTTCTTTCTTTTAGAATTACTGTTTATCTTATCTTGTATTTTCTCTTTTGATATATACGCCCAGGCTGCGATTCAAACAGGAGGTTTATTTAGTAAAAGTCTTTTGAGCAGTGCCTTTATTTTATTATGAAACATTCTTGTCTTATGTCTGAAAATTGACTTGGCCACAAGAGTTGATTTTTTTTTCCTATAAGATATAGAACTTTGTTGTTAAAGAAAAAGGGGATTAGTTTTTCTCCAGTAACCATCGATAAATATTACGATATCTGCGTCGTGTAGATTAAGTATTTATATTTCTAAATTGACATTTGCAAATCATGCGAGACACCTTCAAGTTATTCAAGTGACTTTCTTCGATAAAAACTCTCTCGTTATTAATAGTGGGCTGCTGACCGTTAAAACAAAATTCATTTTTTATATAAATTTCTAGAAATATAACTTTTTATTATTCAAAATCTGAGCAAATAAGAACTGAAACGTTTTCGCGTCATTTTGTTTTTGTCACCAGCTGATGTTCCTGCTAAGAAATGCACGAAAAAAATCTAAAAGATTTGCTTTGACAGGCGGACAGATTCTTTCAACTGACGGATCAAAATAATATTGTTCATTTGATTTTGCTTTAAACTTATTCTAAATCAATAAGTTTGCCAATTTATCTAAATAAATAAGGGCATTAATATTCTAAAGGTTTAGCTGAGTTCGATACTGACTGTTTTCCAATAGTGAGACAAACGCCGGATAAGAAATAACCAAGGATAAAAGAGCGTTCAAAACAAAGCTTTCTATCAAGTCGTTTATGTGAGAATCCTGTCTTGATTCCATTGTAACAGACAAGAAATCAAAAGACAAAAAATAGTCTTTGTGTTGTTTTTTGATCGTGTCAATATATACAATTGAAGAATTTGGAAAATTTGCCGTAACTGAATCTCATTTACGTAAAACAAAACTTAAAGACTAAAAGTCGAAAACATTTCACGCCCGAAACGCTTTGTAGTATTTGTAAATTTTGATATCTAGGACTATCAGGAATGTCTGGCGTTGACCCAAGGAAAATATGATGCCCTTAAAACAAACGATAAATCTTGTTTAGTTATAGATATCATAATGTTTTTTTGTTTTGTTTTTCTGGAGCGGCAACTTTTATGTGTAAATAATCATTTTTCCTTTTGTTGTGTAAGGAACAATATGTTAAATAACATTTTCTTGTGTTATTTTAAATTTCAGAAGTTCCGTGCGAAAACGTTTGTCGGGCTTTCACAAAGGTTTGCAAGTAAAATAGAAAAAACTTTTTTAGCTCTTAAAATTATTTAATTTAGTTATTTAAATGTTTGAAGATGAAATTTGACTGGGATGCTAGAAGTCGGAAGAGAGTTCCACAAACGACAAGTGCGATAGAAGAAACTATCAGCATAGAACGTACGGTAACATCTACCCATTTCGACTGTAAAATGCTGAGATATTGCCATCAATCTAGTACTGCACTTAAATTCTTAAATTCTAGGTACCATAAAAGAAAGTTCATAAAAGAAAGAACAATTATCATGAAAATATTTATAGAAAAGACTCAGGGATTTTACATAGGGCGGTGGAAAAAATGTCTGAAGTTGAGATGCCAGGTCAGGGCCAATAACATTGCCGATTCTACTTTGGATTTTATCAAGAATCTCTAAATGCATACCAGGAGCACCTGACTAGATATGTCAGCAATATTCAATGCATGGACAAATAGTAGACTTGTAAAATAGATTCTGAGCATAAAAATTGTCTAGCTCGACAGAATTTAACAACTTTTCTAGCAACAGACTTAGTAATTGATTCAATGTATTCTTTCCACTTCACTTGCCATACCGATGAAAGGCTAAAAAGGGGTCTCAATAGAGAGCAGTTTCGTTTTGGAAGACTTAAAATTAACAAGCTTCTCTTTAACCAAGTTAACAGTAGATTTTAGGTAATTTTTTATATCAGTTACTAATTTGACCTTATCGGGCTGATCAGAATTGCTATTAGGACAAAAATAAATAGTTGTGTCATCAATATAGATACCGAGTTGAGAACTAATTCCAACAGGAAGGTCATTTATGAAAATTAGGAAAAGCGTAGGTCCAAGGATAGAATCCGGAGGACGGCTGTATTACTGCAGAAAAACCTGGAAGATTGGCCGTTCAGGATAACATTCATTTCGCAATTTGATAAAAAAAAAGAATCAGATTAACAATTCGTCCAAAACCTTTCAACTTACGAAGAAGACTTTCATGCCAAGCTCTACTAAATGCCTTCGAGATATCCAAAGCAACAACCCGAGCACCATACTTACCTTGACTCCTTCAGCAATAATGGTTAAAACATTAGAAGTTGACTTTGAAAAGCGAAAGCTATATTGCTAATCTGAAAGAAGACCCTGCAATGAGAGATCAATTCAGAGTTGATTGGAGCATCTAGTACTTTACCAAAAAGAGGATAAAGTCTAAAAGGCTGGGAGTTGGAAGGATCAGACAGTTCAGTATTCTTAAAGACGGGAATTACAGAAGGGGATTCCCAACAGGCTGGAAAAGCAAGAAGCTGCCAGGCATTATGTCGTTTAGTTTCAAGAGAACAGGATCTAGTTCAGGAGCACATTTCTTAAGAATTATTGTAAGGATGCCATCAAGTCCACACATTTTGTGTATACATAACAGCAGAAATAACAGAAAGAGTTAATTATATGCATATGACTCAACTGACACACAGTTCTAAAGGGAGGGGTTCAGGCAAAGGTACCCCAGGTGAGACACGAGCAGAATTAGAAGAGAATGAACGAAGAGAAGAGGGATGGAAGACTTAATCTTATTTAAACACACTATTACAGAACCGCCAGTATTCACAAAAGCCAAAGTTGTTAGATGCTTCATTCTATTAACGAACAACGACTTGGCCTCTTTGTGAACACGTTTGCAATTATTACGCGCAGACAGAAATTGGTGTCTGTAAATCTGTAAAATTGACGTCTGTAAATTTGTAAAATTGTCGCGCTGGTAAAAACCGAAAAAATAATTTCTGTGGGATAGAGAAAATGAATAGGCCATTGTGAAACATGTGGTTTCTTCTGGTATTACCGAAAAACAAAGCTAGCTTTAACCCAAGAAGAAACTTCTGTTGCACATTTCTCAATAGAAAGCTTGCGGGTTTTCATTATCAAAATTCGGTTAAATGATGACTTTGTCTTTTGAGCATGATCATGGCACGGACACACACACACACACACACACACACACACACACAACCAAACAAATAAAACCTGCAATCTTAGTATAGATGGGAGCTTGAAAGTTCTGCATATAGCAGCAATTATATTTTGCTGACATGGATTTCGTTTTTGTTGAATGGTCAATGAAAATTGAAGACACAGCAACGATCAGCTGAGACAAAAAAAAACATACTCAACACATAAATAGAAGAAAAGAAAGAAATCATAAATTATGATGAAGTTGTATTTTTTAAATATTCCCGACCATAATACTCAGGCGAATCTGTCATGCTAGGAGACAGAATCAAGGAAAGAGAAAGACAAAGATATTTTTGTGCAATTGATATTTTGTCAGTTAAGTTCTTCGTTTTCTTCTTTTCTCTCGTCTGTTGAATTGTTTAGTGGGTCTTTTATTGTCTTCGTAACGCCAATAATTATTCAGTATCATATTGAGTAAAGAAAAATAACATTAAAATTAAAGTATCTAGAGTTAACTTTAATGAAAGGAATTAGAAACATTTGCGGAGGAGAAAGTGGGTGATATCTTTATAGTAAAATTAAAACTACCGTTGAATATTGAATGTTTTAAACACATCTTTTGATTTTGCTAATTTTCTTCATTGATTCATCTTCCAATTGTTTTTGCATTTTAAAGTGTCATTCTCTTTCTAAATTTCCATTGTCACTTTTATTTACGCTATTCCCTTGGATTTTTCTGCTTCTTCCTGCAGCTTCCAGGATTTTGATTTCATTAAATTTTCCGCCCAATTTCTTTTTTCTTTTTCATTTAAGTTTTTTTCTTTCATTCACTGATTGTAATTTTATTTGCTAACTTTAGTTTATTGAGACATAGAATAAAGGGGAATTAAAATTTGAGTAAAAGCTTTTTGCTTTCATGGTCATTTTTCAAGATCTTTTCTTTTACTTGGATTCGAACAAAATCCTCAAACATTCTTTTAGAAAACGCAACCACCTTAGCCATACGCAATAATCAATTCTCTGGAACTTTTAAATTTCTTATATTTATTTTAATTTTTGTTTGTTTGGTATTGTTTCCTTTCGTGGCGGGGAGTCTTTCTGTCCCCACTTTCATACTATTTCTTTTCCCTTTTTTGTTTTTTCACGTGTCTGTTATATATATAATTTCTCATATATATATATATATATATATATATATATATATATATATACATATATTATTTCTCATATATATATATATATATATATATATATATATATACATATATATCTATATATATATATATATATATATATATATATGTATATATATATGTATGTGTATGTATATATATATATATATATATATATATATATATATATATATATATATATATATATATATATATATATATATATATATATAAAACAGCGCTCGATAAATAGTAGAGCATTATATCATATTTACTTTTCAAAAATATAATTTATATTTTTTTTAGAGCCTTTTCTTCCTTTTTATTCTCATCGGTTTAATTTTTGATTTTCTTTTATTTTTGAAAAGCTTTTTTTAACGTGTCTTCCATTTATTCTTTTCCATTTCGAAGTAAAAAAAAAACGGACAGAATAAAAACTCCGTCCTTCACTTTTTACTTGATTTAACGATTATTCATCCATCCAATGTCATTACTATTTCTTTCCTTTCTTTCTATCCTTCTCCCATGAAGGTTGGCTAACTAACCGACATAATTATGTATTGTCTACCAGTATTGGTGGTTACTGACTGAACCCAGTTAAAAAAATCGTAGAAACTAAATACATATTTTTAAAGCAGCAAGCCATCCTCACTTCAAAGATAGGCGCAGCACAATTTTTCTCCTTTCCTTTCGCCTTAATAATCATAATAATCTATTTTCTAAGCACTCCATCCTCTCGTATGTCGTCCTTTATACATCTAGTACTCAACTGATCTCCGCTTACAATTACTTTACCTATTATTTCACTCACACTCTCCCTATTTCTTACTCCTCAATTCTGTTTGTCATTTTTTCCTTTTCATTCACGTCTGACGCTATCACTCTCTTTTGCCATGTTGTCATTAATACTACATGACCTCCTATGAGGCGACATGATAATTAAAAAAAAATGCAGATTTACGAAACCCTAACCTCTGCCAGAGACACAAACTCACGGTTATAATTAACAAAAAGGTAAATCAGCATTTTAATTCTACCAGAAGTCACTATCTGTTCATTCTTTACTCGTCACAGCACAATGTCCAATGTTATGCTAATTAGTTAAAAGAAGAAAACATCATTTCTGTCTTTGACGAACTTTTCGCTTTTTTTTTTTTTTTTTAGTCACAGATTTTCTTAAATAGAAACTCTGTTCTCTTCACTTCAAAAGTTTAGGTCTTCCGGTTGCGTGCATTGCTGTTCCTAAATTTCATGCATTTTCATTTTTGGTGAAAAGCTGGAAAATTTATTTTTAATATATTTTTCTCTCCTTTCTAATGTTTGTCTCCTTGTGTGTTTCTTTCAGCCTTATTTCTTTTTTCAGTCTTATTTTCTTTTTCAGCTTTATTTTATTTTTCAGTCTTATTTCCCTTTTCAGTTTTATTTCCCTTTTCAGCCTTTTTTTCTTTTTCAGTCATATTCCCCTTTTCAGCTTTATTTCCTTTTTCAGTCTTATTTTCTCTTTCAGCCTTATTTCTACTGGTTTCTTTCTACTGATTTCCGTTTTCTTTTAATGTTAATTCCTAAAATTTTACTATTTTTATTTTTACTAAATAATGGATGCTTTAGATTTTTAGATTCCAAAATCTTACATGATTAATAATTCTGTATATTTACTCATCCTAGATTAGATTTTTAATATAATTTTTATTTTTTTATGTATATAAAATATTACCTAATGTACCCAAGTTTGAAAATATGGTCGACCATACGCGACATTCTCAGAAAATTAGATCGATGCCTATCTTAAAATTAAAGTTATCATTCCTAAAATAAAATTACAGAGAATATTTTCAACATTTTTAAGATTACTGAGTACTTAAAAATTATATTAAAAAAGGCTTTCACCAGTCATTTTCTCAAATTAACAGATAAAGTCTCCGAAGAACAGCAATAATCATAACAACACATTATAACAGCCTTTAAGTGATCTCCGAGTGTCAAGCGACGGTGACAAGTGCGTAATCACCGCTACTGTTTTATTTAAAAATCCATTTCTCTGTAATTTTAAATTTAAAGTAAATGTTTTTTTTAATTAGATTAATTATACTTTAAATCAGTGAATAGTCCTCAAATAAAATTTCAGAAAAGTATATTTTATTTTTGGAAGATTTTTAAACCCGAGAATTAACTTTTGTTTACATATGTGTAAAAATTGACCGATTTTAACGACTTTACTGAAAGTGAATAAAAGTTGAGATTCCAATCAATGTAATTTCTAGTTGAAATACACCAGAGTATTTTGCTTACTGGAAATAGTAAATTTAATCATCCAACTTTCAATTAAAGCTAAAAAGAAAGCTCCAAGAAGACATTTTTATTCTTAAAAATTAATTTTAAACCTTACATATCGAAAATAGTTTAGGTATCTAATTTACTACCATTAAGCTACTACCCAGACAGAAATGAGACTTGAAACATAAGAGCACTTCGAATTTAGATAAGGATGAACCCACTCTAGGCAAATCTCCCTTTGATCGCTATTTCGAGTCTAGTGCACTTTAATAAAGTAAAACCAGGCTCTTTATTGAGAAAACAGATAGAAGGGTTCGCCAGTAATTGCAAAAACAGAAATTATTTTACCGATTCTCGGTGTTCCCATTAAAATCTGAAAACAGCGTTCCAATAAATCAAATAACATAAAAATCCAGTAAAAATAGAAACAGAATAATTTTGATTTTATTATCCAAATATCCAGACGCTAAATATCATTTAACAAAATGATAATTCTATTTCTATGTTGTCACTTGCGGAAATATATCGATCTGCTGGGATTGATCTGTACAGGATTTTTCTCAGCAAAAATATCACGTAGAGAGGTCTCCAGATGAGTCATGGCGGATGACAGACTTTTCATCGGTAATGCATGCAGAAGAACTATCTTATACTGTTAATCATCTACTTGCTAAGGACATGAAATTTGGTGCGGCGTAAAATAAATTGCAAACAATTTCAGAATAGACTAAAAAACGCTAGTTTTGCTTTCCTTAAGGAAGATAGATCATTGATTCTGAAAGTGGGAAGAATTAACTCCAAAATTTCTGATTTTCTCTTTACAAAAACATTAAATGTTCGTTTTAATGAAAACTTTCCAAAAGAATTTTTTTAATTTGTTTAATTTTGCCTGCCGTTAATGAACTTTACTTCAAATCTGAAAATCGTTAATTCCACTGAATAGTTTTAGAAGCGTTCAAGTGTAAAATAAATTAAAATTACATCACTTAATTATAATCTACAGGGTGACTGATAAGTAACTCCAGATTTGAAAATACTTATAATTTATTAAATAAGTATAATTTTTTACGAGAAATGCGTATGAGAGGAAAGCGTTTAGCGTGAAGTTTTAAAATTCGATATACGCACCAGATTTCGCTTCCAACTTCTTGAGCTGCCCAGGTATCGCCTCAACTGATTTCACGAGGAACTCTTTTGGTATGGGAGACATAACTTGTATTCACCCTTCAAGTTTTTCCAGTGACTTGGTTTGGTATAGCAGATTTGTTCCTTAACCAACCCAAAAGAAAAAAGTCACAGGATGTTAAGTCAGGACTCCTGCTTGGCCACTCATACATAAAATAAGAAGTTACTTTTTTAATCACCCTGTAGATTTAAGTTTCTTTGTATATATGTTAAGATCGAATTTAATTTTAAGATTAAAGACTTTTTGTTACATTCAAAATTACATACTTTTGACTCATAAACTCAGCGACTTACGAACTGCATAAAATATATAATTACCCTAGAATCAAATTAGACCATTTAACCTAAGGAGATAGCATTTAATAAATATATCCATAGACTTTTTTGTTTGCTTTTTTACGGCATTTCAGCCGATATATTCTTCATGCTTGTTTATGTTTAGATTCTATCTGTTCTGTTACGATCAATCGTTTGTCTTTCTTTGCCTTTTCTTTTTTTTCAAGCTTTTACATGGAACTGTATTATGGAACTTAGTGTTTTAGTAGAGTACTAATCATATCAACGTGTGACTGTGAAATTGCAATCTGTTTTCTCGCTGCAAGAAGGGTTTTCGAATTACCGAACTGAAGGTCTTTAAACTGATTTCCCCTAAACTTCATTCCCGAAGAAGGCTTTATCTTTTATTAAAACTGTATTTTTTATATCCCCCTTCTCCAGATGAAACTATATATTCGGATTAATTTTTTTCGATTTTTCTTCTCCACAAGCATTTCCACAGTGTTACATATTTATTATGGTAAATTTATTTCAGAGAAAATTCTCTATCTGTTTTCCATTTCACATATTTTTCTGTTGATGATTTTCCGGTCTCCAAAAATACGCATTCGGATTTTATAATTATAAAAATAATAATAGAAAGTGATAACAGTAAAGAGCCTTATTTACGATAGAGATTAAAAACAGTTTTAATTTTAGCAGATGGTTGTATTGTCCTAAATATTAATACATATATATATATATATATATATATATATATATATATATATATATATATATCGTTAATCTTCTCTGCCATATTGGTCCACTTTCACGTCGATGACTGTCTTTTAATAAGGTCTACAAATATGGATATTAGGAATAAAAACATATTTGGTGTTAATATTTATGACATCACGTGTGTACTAAGCTGAGTTTTATACCAAGCTGAGTGATCATTGCAAAATTCTTCATTATTGTTACTTTGTGCCAGTGTAAGGTTAATAAACTCCTATTAACATCAGTAGTTGAAATGTATTAGGAAAAACCCGCCATCTGATAAAGAGTCGATGTTTAGAAAAAGTCTCCCAGAGCATTGCTAGACAGTCGGGATAATGGTCATCTTGTACTATACTTAATAACGCTTAATAATATTAACTATGGCTTTACTTTACTTTAAAGTAATTTTGACAGCTGTTTTACCACGATAGAAACTTCTTGCCTTCTGCCAGACTAGATATAACTTATGAAAAACCTATTATTAGTAATTCGCTCTGAACAAAGATGCTTGATTCCTCTGTCCTTATAGCTAGAAGTCCAAATTCCTTACCATTTGGCCGTCATATCAATGAATACAGTTTGAAATATGGCCCAATTTCAAATATTGTACGAAACTGTAGATTCTATTGTAAGTGGATTATAATGTGTTCTCTTTTCCAGACAAGAAAACTTTTCACTTTCTTCATTATATCTTTAGCCGGCGTAATTTTCAACCTCAGGTCCAAAGCGTTGGAATTTGCCAAAATGAAAATGTTCTCTGGGATGCTTTCCAACAAACTCTTTTACATTTTTATTTGCCAAAGTAATTCAGACACAACACATAAACACTTAACCTTCATTTTATTAAGGAAATACGAATAGAAAGGAACTGTTTGTTTACATATTAGTGAATTCAAGTTAAAATAAACTTAACTACAGTGGTTGAAAATCTACATCAAGAACTGCATTAGAGTTTACGAAATATTTTCAAGAGATTCTCATTATGAATCCCCAATCTTCACTGAGGATAGGCGAGAATAGTTACTAGAAATTTTCAATTGTAGCCATTTTATTGAAGACCGATTCCGATATCTCAATATTTAAAAATAAAATCCGACAAAGAGATCCTTTCTTCTCATTCACAATACACACACATCCTAAAACATAAGACAAAAGCTTAAAACTGAGGGTCCAATGTCATTCGCTAGAGCTTAATATATATATATATATATATATATATATATATATATATATATATATATAGTGGACATTGAAGTCAAAACCAATATATACTTACTTATATATTCCTGTCAAACCGTGAATTGATGGTCGTTCTCAACGGATTGTCCTCCAGTTCCTATCCCACGAACGCAGGTTTTCCCCAAGGCTCCATCCTTGGCCCAACTCTATTCCTTATTTTCATCAACGACCTTCCTGACGCCATAGATTCCCAACTTGGCATCTACGCGGACGACACTACAATTTACTCCTGCCTCAAAAACAAATCTAGTGTCAGTGACAAAACTAACCTGGCTGCTCGTCTTGAAACGGACCTCCAATCGGTTGTTAATTGGGGCAAGAATTGGCTGGTCAACTTTAACGCCTCAAAAACTAAACTACTCTCTATTAATCACCATAGAGATCCTTCCCTACCCCCCATTAGAATGTCTGATAGTCAATTTCTTGAGAGCAACACCCTGCGTCTGCTCGGTCTCACGTTGACTGCTGACCTGAGATGGAACAAATACATTGACTCAATTGCTTTTTCCACCGCGAGGAAAATTGGTTCTCTGTGCCGCGCCAGGAAATTTTTCTCTCCGGAATTCTTCTACTTCTTCTTAATGAAAACGTCCATATTACTTTTCAGCTACACATAAGGGATCGTAATTATTAGTATCACGGTTTATATTTTCGTGCATTCTCCCCAAGGTTTTACATAAACCGCTTGTGAAAGAAATCGGTAGTTTGTCGCTATTGATCAGGGAAATAGCTATTTGTACATAGAGTCTTCTAATTCTGTCGGAGAAAATAGTTTTTCTAATCTTCCAGGTTCTTTATTTTGTACTTTAATTTCTGTTTTTTGCATTTTGTTTTGTAATTTGTGATTGTTGTTTACAGTTGTTGTCTTTGAAAGAATTTTGGAAACTTTTTCAACCGGTATGTTTCTTACGTCCGGTTATCCTGCTATTATTTATTGAGAAATGATTTATTGATATACTTTGGTATTTTCCACTTATTTTTACTCATCATTTTGTAGCCCAATTTAGTTTGCTGATATATTATTGCCAACAGTCCATTTTTTCTTTTATTGCTTTAAAGGCCTTTGCTAAATTTAGTTTGTAACTGATAAGGTTGGCGGTTGTTGGCTTTTCCTTAAAATTGCAAAGTGCTGCCTTACGTAGTCTTATTACCTCTTAACGTCCATCATCGAACCAGGGTCAGTTTCTTTTGCTTGGTTTCTTTGCAATGTCTATTAAGGCTTCCCTGAAACATTCAGCCATTTCTATATGGAATTAATTTGACAGAAATTCCTAAATTTTTCCTTGTCGTCTTTACCTAGCCTCTAATTAGATCATTGCTCATCAATCACCTCAATGTTCCTGAAAATTATTGAAAAAATGAATGTTACCGCATGTATCACCAGAAACACTCCTGTCCAGGTAAACTGCTGGATCTCACATGGTTAGGTTAATTGCTGACAGTCTTCCTCTTGTCGGGTCGATGTGTCGCTGCTCCAAGCTTGAGCAGACATCGCCCATTAACCATGATGAATTTATTTTATAATTTGCTTTTTTTGTTTGTCTCTTTGAATCCCTAGATGCTATTATGGCTATTAAAATCCCTGAAGAAAATGAAGGGCTTGAGTAATTGTTTTATCAGATCTTCCATTTTGTCTTATTCTATCTGGCCATGCGGTAGAATATTCAAAGACCATATGGTGAATGTTCTGTACAAAGTAGCTCTCACGGCAACTGTCTGAAATTCTGTTTTTACTTCAGTTTGGCTCTGGCGTACGTCATCTTTCCAGATGCTTCGTGTCCAGAGCTGTGAATATGACTGAAATCTTGATAGTTTTTAGTATTGACATTATCTTTTTTTTTTCCTGGATCCAATATTGTTGTTAGCTGCTATTGTTGCCAGCAGGATTTAGTTTCTGATCTACATTTGCATAAGTATATTGTTTCATACAGGAATGAACTATTTTCCTTACTTCCGGGAAAAGTACATTCCTTTTATGCTTGAATACCAAGATTTTTTTTCTCTTTTTTACATATGTAGCCAGATTTCACCAAGGATAGATGGTTTTCCTGGCAATCGGCACATTTAATCAAATGAGTACACTCTTCTTCAATATGATCCGGATCTTAGGAAACTTTTTTTGTGATGCCCATATTTTTGGAGATTGAGGATGTATTCTTCGACCGTCTCAATCGTAAAACTAATCTTTATTTCCTTCGGGATTACGGATTTATTAACTCTTAAGTTAATGTGTTATGATGTTTTGATTTGCCCTTTCTATTCTTATCATTCTATAGTTTGTAACGGCTTTCTCAAAGCTTTATTTATTTCCTTTAGTGTAGCTAGGGACTACTCCCTATTATTGACAGCTCCATTCGAGGTTGTTCAGTCTTTTATTCTTTAAATGATGGAAAGCCTTCATTTTGAATATGCTATTCCTGTATTTTTGTTGTTGACTTCTACAAGTAGGGTGGCACTTATCATTTTTCTTACTGTTTGTGGATTTGCCCTGCTAGTAATGGTCTTTTCAATCCAAAATAGTGACAGATTGACCAGAGAAATTTCTATCACAGATTCTATCACTCTGAATCTCAGAAATTATGTTACGGCTTCTATTTCTGAATCAGAGTTAGAGATTTCTTTCGTTTTTTTTTTTTTTATTGATGTTTGCCATTTGATATTTATTTTCATTGGTCCTGTTCTCCAACACCCACAACAGAGTACAATTAATATCGGGAATTTAGCAAGGGTGTATTAAACTCATTCGCCTTGCTTGTGATATTAACCAGTATACTCTCATCAAGAGAGGACTTGGAAACCCTTGTTAATTTTGAGCTTCATTACCCACAAATCAAAGTTTATTTCTTTTCGACACGATTCGCCTTTAGCCTCCGTCTACTTTTTAAAATAAGAAAGGATAGGGTATTTGTTCGTTATGCGATCAGTTTGTGAGACAATGGTGCTAGAGCTTGATATGATCAGCCGATTGATCTCCGACCGACCGACCGACCAGCCTAAGTGATACCCGTCACTGGCCACTTATATACCCAGTTCATGGACTGCTTAGTCTCCAGCTTTCTGCCGTACGGCATTACAGGTTGTCAACCACGGTAGACAGGTGGCCTCATTGAGTGGGTGAGGGGGTTTTATCCCTCGGCAGAAGTGCAGTTTGCGTTTTCTACTGCCGCAGCCAACAGGTCGCTCTTTATTTAGGATCTGTTTATATAACAGAGGAAGTGAAAAGATCTCGACCCGATTTACTTTCCAAAATCAAAGCATTATTTTGTCATTGTTGCTGAAACGAGTCTTCTTATATCATACACTGCAATTTGCAGGATTTTATCAACTAATTTTGAATTCCTTTTTAATTATTGTCTGACCATGATAGAAAATACGTACAATATTCAAGTATTGACCTCCAGGTCACAATGAGCAACATCTTCCAGCAAAAGAAACTGCGAAACAAAATGATGTTTCATGCTCATTGGTTGACAAATGCTCATTATACCCACCTGTGAAGAATTGGTGTACCAACATCCAATATGCAGATTTACAGACTTAAGTTGCAACATTGTGTGGGATAGCTTCACAGATGACAACTCCTAAAATTATATGTCTCAATTTTAGTCATTTGACAAATTAATACCAAAAGAATTGCTGAGGCATGTGAGATATCGTAAGAATACTGAGTTTATAATTTATATGCAATTGGGTAGAGAGAAGCCAATTGGATGCGAAAATATTTTAATAACAAGCAGATTGGAATGTCGATTGGAAACCTTCCAAGTTGATTTTGTAACGTTTTCAGCAATCCAGTGATTTTAAATGATTTTACACCCAAAATATGATTATACATTGTTCTACTGAAGACTAAACAACAGTCCATGCAGTGGTGGCACTCGAGTTTAACGGAAGAAAAAAGGTCATGGCTAAAGATTTTTCGGGGGATAAGGAAGATATTTTAATGTTTACTTTCGGAGAGACCAAACCCAGATGACTAATCTAACGTTTGACTTTAAAAGAAGCATTAATACAAAAACGGCGAGGAAAGATGCAGAAAGGTATCCTCTTTATTATTAACGTTGATTCAAGTATGTTGAATTGCGGGATAAATATATGGAATAGTATGTGCATTTCATGGATTTAGGTCATTTTATTTTTCAGAGAGAGGGCAACATCTGGCGTGATCAGCAATTGGAACAAGGCCCCAGTATGCCCTCGGTTACCACGACGTGTCACTTTGTGATATATATATATATATATATATATATATATATATGTATATATATATATATATATATATATATATACTGGACGCAATCGTCAAGCGGCCTGACGATTGCGTGAAACAGCCTGTCGCCTCTGAGTGTTGACTTCAATGTTCACTTTCATATTTATATTTACTTATATACGCTCTATCTCTGATATTGAGCACTTTTTTCCCATGAATATAGCACACCCTAAAACTATATTTCTTCATATATATATATATATATATATATATATATATATATATATATATATATGTTTGCATGTGATTGTTTGTGTTTGTGTGCGTGATTGTGTATGTATATGTGTGCGATTTCATATCTATCCATAACTTTATTTTATGTTTTCGTATCAATTACGTTTCGTATTTAATTACGTAAGATATTTTATTTATAATATTTCAAGAACATGAAAGCAAACTCAAGCAACGGAGGGCAGTAGCTTTTGATCTTTTTGTTTTGACGATATCAAAATTTTACTCTATTTCCTCGTTAATCTTTAATGTAACATGTCATATAAATGCACACACACACACACACACACATATATATATATATATATATATATATATATATATATATATATATATATATATATACTCATTATATTGCGAAATCGGATTCTTATTTCTGCGAACGAACCCCTTGGGCGCTTAGTCTCAAGTTATAATCATGAGTAATCATCATAATGCACGCTGTATTTACACAGATCGAAATTGCATGTCGCGCGTCTTGCGAAACAGCGGGAATATGATTGAATTCGGGTGAAATTAAATATCTTATCGGCTCGAATCCGTGGGATTCAATTCTCTGCTCGAGAAATTCATCTAATCCATAATCTGCGCTTTGAATCGTAGCGAAGTAAACACGTGGATTTTGACAACCTCGAAAAGTTAGAATACGGAGAAAACAAATACGAAATTAAAGCTTGAGGAAGTTTAACTAAGTCTCGATTTTACACTTTTCCATTAGTTTCCTCTCTCAGAATATTTGTAATTGTGCACTTGTAGAGAATTTAAAACAAATTTCCCATTCCCATATTGCTAAGACAAATTTTCATGCTAACTCCGAAATATGTATATTATATATACTTAGCAAACTTAGTTTAGTCTGATATAATGGAAAGATTTAAAAATGATTTAAAATGTTTCTGGAGATTAACTAACCAACTGATTATTTCTTTATCTCATTCGAAATGTTTTGAGCATCAGTGATTGGGGACAGATAAAAAGCAGAATATCACTATTTCTCCTGCAACTCACATAGAAGCAGGAAAATCAAAATGGAGGCTTGTGTACGAAACAGTTGCTGGCAAATTCCTCACTAGATTAGAATTGATAATCGACTCGATATGGCAGAAAATGTCTTAGAAGAAGGCTGAAATTTAAGACCTAAAATACAATGCAAGGCACCTTCTGGGATTTTAAGCCAGTGTTAAGTGCAAGTTAACTAGTATGAGTACATAGAATCCAGAAATACAAGCCATAAGAGGCTGTACTGGTGTTCCTGTCGAATTAATGGATGGTTTTGAAGCGAAATCTATTGCAGAATGCCGTTTCAAATTTAATTTCTTTCAGGAAATACAATTTTTCAAGTCAAAGTTAAGATTTTTCAGACTTTATTGAAATTCTGAAGTTTTTCTCGGTAGAATTATGAAACAACGATGTTTGAAATCAGTAATATTATGTTATTTATCTCTACATTAATATGTTCTCGAGTCGATGTGATTTCTGGGTAGTAATCTAACGCAGATATTAGAGATTGAAAAAAGTCCATTCATCAAATTGTTATTTGATAACAGCATAGTTCCCAAAGCCCAAAGCCGTTGGCCAAATGATTAATTAATAACATTGTCAATAAAGACTGAAGATGCGTTCCTATTTTGCCTGTAGTTGGATCGGCTCTTGGCGCAGACAATTATTGTATATATCCTCGGATGGAACACATAATATGCTGTAGTATGACACACAAGCTCTTTTCGGTTTAAAACAAAATCAGAAGACTTCGCACACGCAACTTCTAAGAAACAAAAGCTTATAGTCGTAGAACATTATCTCGTATCATCTTTAACTTGTTCCGCGGCGATGTGAAATCAAGGAATTATATTCTTTACCAATGATTTTCCAAGATCTTTTACGTTAATTTCATCATATTACAAATTTATTATAAGATAACGTTCAAAATGTCGCAACACATTTGTAACGGAGATGTGTCCCCACATCGTAACTGACAAGGTTGCTGCCTTTCGAAATAAAAGAATTCAACAAGTGGATGATTTTTTATACATAAATCTTAAAATAAAAAAACATAATTCACAAAAGAAATGGAGAAATTATATTTAAGTGTATACAGATAGCTAAAACAAGGGAAAGAAAAGGATTTATGTGCTTAGCTGTAGTTCACGCGAGCGTGTGTAGTGCGCCACGTGTTTGTGTGAAATTAAGAAATCAACCTGCCACGCAACTAATGTTCACCATAGAAGAAGCCTGGATATGTCTCCTACATAGAGTATTCCGGAGCAAAAAGAGGCGAGACAGTTTTATGTCCCTTTTTTATAGTCCTGAAAAGAAGAGCAGCGTTAAGTTCATTAATAGACAAAGTGGGTTCATTTTAGACATTTTATTTTTAAAATAAATTCAAAGCATGTTCAACAAGTAAATGAGAAAATTCAACGTAACAACTACCCTGCTTACATGGCAGCAGCCCCAAAAAGCTGTGATAGGCGGGTACAAGAGAAGGACAACAACACTCAGAAAAAGGTCTGCCTGCCTTATGTGAAGGGGTTATCAGAGAAAATACAAAGGATCTGCGGTCTATATAACATCAGGACAACCTTGAAAAGCTTGACGACACTTCGCAGATATCTCTCCCGGGTAAGACCCCCCACCACCACCATATACGAGAACATGACTAAAGACTGTGTGTACACCATCCCGTGTAGCTGCAGAAAGAAATATAAAGGGAAGACAGCACCCCTCCTTAAGGTAAGGCTTCAAGAACACCAGAAAGCTGTAACACGAGGGCAAGTGGAAAAATTAGGCGTGAGAAGTGGGAGATTACCACCCTCTGTGGGATCAGGTTGAGATCATAGACAAAGAACACCATTGGAAAAGGAATCAGCACATATGCCAGGTCACAAAAATCTCCTGAGCCGACCAAGCATAGAAATGAATACAATATGGGAACCAGTAATAAGGAGTGCAAGAGAAAAGCGATAACAACAAAAAATTGCAATATGAGATCTAGGAAAAACATGGATTGATAACAGCAAAAATTGCAATATGAGCATTGGTAAAAAAAATGGTTTCTGAAGACATTAGGTTTATAATACCCAGAAATTCATACACAGATGTCCTCAAGGACATATGGCACAGTGGATAAAGGCGTTGGTTAGATCAAGTGACAGAACCCAAAGAGTGTTAGTTCAATACCCGGTTAACGCAGCGGAGAACTTGGAGAGGGGAATTAACAGGAGATAACTGATAACTGACATCCATGTCACGTGGAACTAGAACAGTCTACCCCAGTGAGTGAAATAAAAGTTTCAGTTCGACATTCTCACCACCTGAAGCAGACCGGAGCGTACAACGGCCGAAACGTTGTAATAAATATGGCGACAAAGATGAGCAGAATAGTCCGAATAATGTATATAGTGAGAAAATGCATCGCAAAATGGTATATTTACTAAACTTACATTTGTTTGGCACAAGGACACAATTGTGAGATATTTGATGATAATCAAATATCTTATAATGTGAATGGTCTGCAACGTTGACTTGTTAACAATTAATTTGCAAAAGCCTGTTCAGTAAGTTCAGTTTCCAATGCCCAAATATTTTGGTTTGTGGTAGGCTAAGCTAAATAATATTTATAGAATATTTGCTGCCACATATGGTCCAGTGCTTCTCCTAGCAGCGTACCGTCTGTGAGAAAAAAAGAGCACTATGACGCAATTTCCTCCCTCAGAAATTTTAAAATGGCATGATTGACATTTGTGCCGGAAGCTCGAATACGAACATTTCAGAGTGTTTCGGTGTCAATTTGAGGACAGTGCAGAGGATTCAGAAAGAGTTGGATCAGTCTCATAGTGATTACGAAGGTACGGCAGCTCGAAAAACTCACTCTAATCGTTAAGAAAAGTATTCACGAATTTGTTGTTGAGATCCTCAGACTCAACACGTAAGCCAACGGTAAGTGCCTTTAGGAGGTAGTTCTGCACTAGGTCAACAATGTAGCTGCTAGAAGACCCTATGTCTGGCAACAGGACTCATGCCACACAAGCAGAACTATCCAGTTATAACTGTCAGACAATTTCTGCGATCACATCACCCCTAACATCTGGCCTCCGAACTCTCCAGACGGCAACCACCAAGAAACCAACAAAACTCCTTGTAACACCAAATATGGACTGCGGGCAAGGACTATTGCAGCATTAACCAACGTAAACAAGGAAACAGTCCAGAAATGTTGCCGGAGATTCCAAAGTCGTCTGGAGGGAGTGGTTGAAGCTAATAGCGGTTTTATTAAATAAATTTACTCTTTAGTAATTCAAAATATTTTTGTGTTGTCACTATTAAAATGAGATGTCAGAGTTAATTTCATTTTTGCGTCATTTCGACGACAATTTATCTATTGCAACTTGTTTTTCAAGCAACGGTTGCTTTAATCTTTGGATCCTGTGGGTTTGGGAATTTATTATCCCTTTTAATTTCAAACCAACTGCATATATTTCAATTATAAATTTTATAAGGGAATGCTATTTGGTTTTCACTGATCTTCACTGATTAAATTCTAACGCCCCAATTTTGAACCTATCACTAAACTTTAAAGCCGTTTTCTCAAAAACAGTTAACAATTTGGAACAAAAATATTTTGTGTAATTAATTATCATGTCAATCTTTCAAATTGAGTACAATACCAAAAATCCTTCCAAAATCGACCTCCCTTATTGAACAAGCATTTCAACACGACTGTGAAATTGCAGACTGACAAGCATTTAATTTCTTTAGTTAATTGATCTTTATTTCCCATCGGTAGCAAAGAATAGGTTTTGTTTGCATTTTTCTTTGACGAAGATAAATTATTGGCAAAATCTGGAATTACAACTTTTATAATTGAATGTTGTTCAAAATATTAAACCACCCTTCATCGGAAATGTCAAATACTTCTTTTTTTTTAAGTATTTCACTCCAAGCAAGGTGAGAATGCCAGTAACATGAAAAGGGTTACAGAGATTGAAAGTAAAAGAAAAAAGTGGCGATTGAGGAAAAGATAAAAATCATTTTAACTCTGTTTTCTGATTAAGGTCCTTGCGAAATCACAAAGTCAGATTTAGTAGAACATCTCAGTGAAACTGGACCGATTTCTTCCGGATCTGCGTGAGTTCTGGTATTGTGCTGATAGAAGACGGCACCGTTCTGATTAGCCAAGTCCGGGCATTTTCATCGATTTCTGCCTTTACCCAGTTGAAATTGGGAACAACATTTGTCTGAATTCCACGTCGGATTTTTCGTAATGTACATACACAGCATCCGGCTTTTCGATTGGTTAATCGGGAGACATGTTTCGTTTTTCTCAGGTTTTTTCCTTCCCGCACAATTATAAACAATCCATTTTTCATCACCCGTGACTGTTCTTTTTAAAATTGCGTCGTTTTTGCTGTGTTTCAGAATCGGAGTCCTTTAAATTGTTTCGTTAAGTCAAGTGTTTTTAAATGCCTTACATTGGGAAATGCCTTACATTGGGAATATGTGATATAGACAGCATGTATGTGATGGTTGGTTTTAAATCATTTTGGTATCTGTCTATATTTCTGAGATGAGGTATTATGTACATTATTTACATTGTTCGGACTATTGTCTTTGTTGCCATATTTATTACAACGTTTCGGCCGTCGTTCACTCTGGCTTGGTTGTAATGTCAACCTTTATTTCGGTCACTAGTTCCACATTTTAATTTTAACAAATTTTATAGATTTACCTAAATTGTTTACTCTTTTTCAGTTCATTGGTTTTAACTTTTCTTCTTCCATGTTTAATAAATGTCAGTTATCAGTTATCTCCTGTTAATTCCACTCTTCAAGTTCTCCACTGCCTTAACCGAGTATTGAACTCACACTCTTTGGGTCCTGTCGCTGTGCCAAGTATCCTTGAGGACATCTTTGCCATGTGTCATTGAGGACATCTGTGTATGAATTTCTGGGTATTATTATTCGAAGGGAATCTATATATAGGAGATAAGTACAATGCCAATTCTCTTATGATTTTCATTATCTCAAAAACGATTATATGTAAGAACTATTGAGAGATAATTCTTTAACTTCCTTTACGTGAATTTTTAACACAAATCCACGTGGCCAATTGGAATTTATCGCCGGTTCTTCTGGGTCACTTTACTCATTACGAGTTCGTATGTCAAGATTTGACAATAGACATCTTCTATCATTTGCCTCTTTTCAAATTACTTTTATCATTAGATCAAAATGATATCTGTGTAACACAAGAGTTTTCTATTTTTCTCTTCTACATATAACCGGTGGTGTTTATTTGATTGCTAAGTCTTTTATCTTTAAAGCACTCGCTCGGGGTGAAAATGAAACAATTCAGCAGCCTTTGTTAGATTTTGAAAGCAATGACTTCTTTATACGCTTCATGAATGAATCCCGGTCAATTATTCTTTGAAAATTATGGAATTTTCCGAAAAAAATGTATTGGGATGTTCAGTTCGCCTAATTCAAAAGTTAGCAGATTTTTTTATGTGTACACGACGACATCCAATTGGCAGTCTCAAACCAAATATCTGCTCTTATGGCGTTCTCGGGCACTTCGACGTGGCATAAAGTTTAGAAGGCTTGTCTCGCTCGACCAATTACGACTGAGTAATGAGTTCGATCCTTATTGGGTGCCCCCTACTTTCGGCTGTGTGCCACATCTAAGCAACACTTTGAAAATCACTACTTGTGGCATTCTGTTTTCTTTTGAAACATTTGGATAAAGCTTTAATGAAACTTCCTAAATATTTTAGTAGAAAAGCTTGAAAAACTTCTACTATTTCAGCATCTTAACTTCACCCGGTGAATTTCTTATTTGACTTTTTGCTTAATTGACGAAATCTCGCTGATTCATACAGTTTTATAGTTGTTACCCCCTCGTCGTTGAGCTGTCACACCCCTCATTCTTTCTTTCTTTCTTTCTTTCTCTTACGTTTTGCTCTTCTTTTTCTCACTTTATCCACACTAAGCCCTCATGTTCTTCATTCTCCCACTGATTACACTCTTTCCTTGACTCTATCCACATTTTTTCTGCTACTATTGTTTTGTTCTTTGATTTCATCTGTTATGTTATACAACTGATAAGTGTAGACAAGTTTCCAAACACCAGCCATCTATGGATGCAAAGTCTTCCAACCTCTTACTTAGATTACTAGTAAAATCAATGATACTTTAAATACTTACCTGTTATAAGCGAAAAAAAATATTAAGCCCAAGCTACAGGGAGCCTTCTCCCTCCCACAGCCAGCAGTACCTCTCCTCGGGAGGGGGCTGGGTTTATTATCCTACATCTGGGTTTATTATCCTACGTCTGAAGTGCCCCTAAAAGGGTAGGTGCCGAGGGTGCTTTGGTAATGTTTTCTCGGAATTTCTGCTAAACTCATTTTAAACCTTGACCTTGTGTCACATTCGGTAGTGACGTGGACGCGGTGAAAAATAAATAGATTAAATACTTATCTTTTTGGAATTTTTGTATTTTTTTCTTTCGTAATCATTTTATTCAGTCACAACCATTCGTTGTGAAATTGAAATCTTCGACTAGGAAAATAATTAATTAATCAACGGGATATAGAAAGCTTCCTAAAAAAAGAAATATAAATTCAGTTATCAATGTAACATTTTACGGCTTGTGTACACTCCGGTCATTTTTAAGTACCTGGTGCATCCATAGCCATCAAATAGTTTCCTTATATTTCATTTATTTTTTACAAGACTTCTCATCATTTGTTTATATCAGTCCCAACGTTATTCCAAAGAATTCACTTCACTCAACTCTTCTCTTACTATAGGGATACAGATAGATTTTATGTTCCTCTAGTAGAGAGATAAATCAGGTGGCTTACTTAACGTTTGCTTCGTGACGTCACACCATACAATGAACAAAGTGGCAGTTATTTTTCAGTTCGTGGATAGAAGCAGTAAGGTTGCTTTTTAGCCTGAGCTTAAGCCAAAGGACTCAGGCTGAGGCTAAATGTTACTCCCCATCAACTTACAAGCACATGGTGCCGTTTACCTTTGAGAGATAGATAAGTCTGTCCTGTTTAAATCTGGTGTCCTAAAAATGGCTTCTCCAGGTCAGGAGTATCTCCAAATCATATGTAAGACCTTTCTTTTTTTTGTTCCTTCTTACACTTTGCTTTGCTGTATAGATATATGTGATATACTGTTCTCCGTCTGGAACACTTGTATATATGTATGTGTATATGTTTTGTGTGTGTCGTTGTGTATAAAAGTCTCTCTGAGAACAAAGCGTATTTGTCATTCTTTTTCCTTTCAGACTTCTCGTTCTGTCCGTGAACTATAGAGTTAGCGTCCAGAACGGGATAGCTGTAGATGAGAGAATAAATGTTTTCTTCCTTAGTTCTCCTCTCGTTCCATTACCAAACAATCCTTCTCGGGGAATGGTACCGAACTGCCCATGCGGTTATCCGTTTCTGCTTTCACGCTTTGGTTACAAATATATAGCAAAGAACTGGCAACAATGAGATCTTATCTCTATAAAGCGTACTAACAGCGGGGGTCTAAGGCTCACTATCCATGTCATGATGTGAAAATATCATTGGATGAAAAATAATTCAATCCAGAAAATCAGACGAAAATCGAGGCTGTTTGCAAGGCCTGCAAGCTGTGGGATACTTTTCTCGCTGGCATCCAATCCAACTGGAAAAGCATTGTCTAAAAGCAGCCCGAGTCCCAAAAGTCCGTGGAAAGCGGAAGCGTGATTTACAGACAGCAATGGTCAGGACCAGGCAATCTTGTTCTATTTACAAACAGAATACGTGGCAAAGAGTTTTTGGCCTTAGGACAAGAAGGAACGAATCCATTTCGCCAAGTTTGGATTTATTCTCTAGAAGTATTCAGAGGTTATGATAACGATTACACGCATTGGCATTAAACCCTAGACGAATATTCAGTGGTGCATATGGTTGAAGGTAATCTATCATATATATAGCCACACACACACACACATATATATATATATATATATATATATATATATATGGATGGATGTGTGTATGTACATATATGTAGATGGATGTGTATAGATAGATAGATAGATAGATAGATAGATAGATAGATAGATAGGCGTAATATGTTATATTATATAACACGCAGCTCTATATAAGAAGAAACTATTATTTGAGAAAAAAAAAGTCAAAGAATCAGTGTTATTTCGGTTGTAGCTTAAACTCATGTAACCTCTTCACTCTGAACTACCCGAAACGTAATTAGCTGAATATAATACGCAATTTTAATTTCTTAGTGAATGACGAAATATATGCAATATTCACGCAGCTAGTTTCTAATGTGACATATTAGAATAACAAATATTCCGATTATTATTTCTGTAGATTTCCTGATGATAAAAAGGAGACGCATTTCGGATGCATTTAGATCCCCAATGGCCTTCTATTTCACATCATGAAATTGAAAAGTGTAAGTTAAAATACATCACCTACTTCACTAGGTTGCATAGATTGATATATTCGGAGTATGTTCTCCGAAAATAGAACTAAGTCAGTTATATATATATATATTGCGTATATATTGCGTCTAGCATGAAACAGCCTGTCGCCTCTAAGTGTTGGCTCTAATGTTCACTTTTATATTTACATACGTTCTATCTCTGATATTGGGTACTTCTCATATATATATATATACATACATATATATATATATATATATATATATATATATATATATATATATATATATATATATATATATATATATATGCCTGGCCGCGTACACAATTCCGGAAAATCCTTGTTGAAAACACAACTATACTTAAACATGAAAACAATAAACAACAACTAAAAATTCTTGAAGCTACATACATAAAACAGTTGAAACCTAATCTGAACAAAATAAACTACGAAATCTTTACGAACATTTTTAAACGCCTATAATTGATAACAGAAGCCATTAGTTTATACCAACGGCTTCCCATATTTCCCATATTTTCACTCTCGCCTGGTCATGTGTGACGTCACAAGCTACGATGCGATTTTTGGTTCCGCATCTCGTATACACGAATTAGTCGTTGCTTTGAAATTTTTCATGCAAAAAAAAACAGACTATTATTATTGTTTCGTCCGTGTATTGGTTGATATATTGAAAAGTAATTGCCATCTTTGATAATGGCTTATGTAAGCCTAAAGCTTAGATTGGATTTAAACAAGTATCAATATGGTGATTTCCTTTCGTCTTTCAATAATAATGTTATTAAGCTTATCTAACTTACTTAAAATAAATAGACAAAATTTGTCTATATTATTTAATGAAACATGCATTAATGAAAAATTGCTGCTTAAATATACACATTATATATATATATATATATATATATATATATATATATATATATATATATATATATATATATATATATGAGAAATGTTCTGTTTTTATTTTTACTAAATTTTCATTCTGAGGTCATTTTGAACATTTCCTCAGTACTTTTTATTTTAATTGATTCAATTAAATTCACTTTTATGCAAAAATCGCTTCACCCAAGTAGATTCAATGTTTTAGTCTGAAGCATGTAGTTGTAGTTGTTTACTAATCGGCAGGACAAGCTTGCAAATTCTCCTTATTTACAATCTTTAACTGAGTCGCACACGAGCAACGATCTGTGATCTAAACACCTTATTTAATACAGCATTAGGTAAAAAAAAATTACTGAATTTAGGTGACGTAACAGTTAACAGAACGAGAAATGGAATCGATGAAACGAGTTTAAATTTTGAATGAGCGTGTTTATGTCTACTTCGCACTAGTAGCCTTGGAAAAAGAATGAATCCATCTCTTCTCCCTCCAGTTATGTGTTAAATAGTAGAGAATATTGGGCTTTCAAGCTTTGATTAGTATTAGGTTAGTATAATGACGTTTTCTCACATAGTAGCATATGTTAGAAAACGTCATTATTTTTGCACCAACCTAATAATAAACAATGACGACAACTCTAAATTCAAAAGTAGGCATCAGTCTACTCTTCCACCAATTCTGGTTGAAATATCGTGGGTATGGCCCCAAAACTACTTTCTGATGACACAAAATACAACTACTGTCTAAAATAGCGACGCCCAATCGAAACTGATCAAATTAAAGATCTAGTTTAACACAATACAATCAAATTGGTGGGCCTCTGTGAGGATCGAATTCACTAAAGAATAAATGGTCGACATTACACGCTTGCTAACAATTACTCTTGAAGAGGCGCCTGTTAAAATGTATCGTTAAATGCCAATGCAAATATAAATTCGCTGATCAGATGCATTTATGCACCAGCATATTTTATGTGATAACGCATTAAAACCTCGACCTTGCTTGCCTATTAATTCTAAAGAAATATTTCCCTACCTATGCATCTTCCATATTGACGGTGTCTATCGTCTACCAGATGTGTCATAAACTAATAGAGATTCTTGTTTGGAAATTGCACATTTCTCGATCTGTGTAGGCGAGAATCACTGACAAGAGACTGTTTTTGTTAGAGGTCATCAGAAACAGAATTGGGATCATGACATGAAAGGGCAATTTTGAACAAGGACAAGTTAGTCACATGACATTTCCAAATATTGAACCAATCGGTTTTAAGAAGACATGATTTCGACTCGTAAGGGATTCGCTCAGCAACGTAGGAAGGTGACATTTCGCTCATGACCATGCACTATCGTGATAGGAAAAAAAATGAAAGCTGACAACAATCACATGACACATCTGACTAATGTTTTCAGAATTAAATAAGGTCAAACTTTGAAATGTGAATAGCAAACAAGTTTCTTGAATCCAACAGATTTCCATGGTTGGAAGACCATTAACAACTATCAACAATAGGCATCAATCGTTAATCGTTGTTGAATCTTCAAATATCTTTTTCAGAAAATATTTCTCCAGATTACTTCGAATACGAATAAATTCCAGTGAAATATTACAAGATATATTTAAAAAATGCTTCATGTCGAAAAGATCAGCTTAATTCATAGAACAAGGAGTGCTGAAATTTTTTCAGCCTAATCAAATAACGCAGAAAACATTCCGATATTTATTCATTTGATAAAGTTTTAAATAGTTTGTCAAGCTGAGAACTTTGCAGTATTCTCGTTTAAGATGAACAACGTAAAATAAGTCACTGTCTAATTTTATTTATTTTTTCCTCTCTGTTTTTTATTCTATTTTTTCTTTCTTTCTTTTCCTTTTTCATTCCTTTTCCACTTCTTTATCTCTTTCCTTTCCATTATTTTATTTCTTTTGCTTTCTTTTTTCTTTATTTGCTTTTCTCTTTCTTCCGTTGTCCCCTTCTTTATCGCTTTCCATTTCTTTCTTTTTCTTTCTTTTTTTCCTTCCTCTTTCTCTATTATACTTTCTCTGCATTATCGATTTCCTTTTTTTTCGTTTTCTTTCTTTTTTTCCTTCCTGTTTTTCTATTATTCTTTCTCTCCATTATCGCTTTCCTTTTCTTTCTTTGTCTCACTGTTTTCCTCCCTCTTTTTCTAATATTCTTTCTCTCCATTATCGCTTTCCTTTTATTTCTTTTTATTTCTTTTTTTCCTTCCTATTTTTCTATTATTCTTTCTCTCCATTATCGCTTCCTTTTTTTTTCTTTCTTTTTTTCCTTCCTCTTTTTCTATTATCCTTTCTCTCCATTATCGCTTTCTTTTTTTTTCTTTCTTTTTTTCCTTCCACTTTTTCTATTATTCTTTCTCTCCATTATCGCTTTCCTTTTCTTTCTTTTTCTTTCTTTTTTTCCTTCCTGTTTTTCTATTATTCTTTCTCTCCATTATCGCTTACCTTTTCTTTCGTTTTCTTTCTTTTTTTCATTCCTCTTTTTCTATTATTCTTTCTCTCCATTATCGCTTTTCTTTTCTTTCTTTCTTTTTTTCCTTCCTCTTTTTCTATTATACTTTCTCTCCATTATCGCTTTCTTTTTTTTTTTTTCTTTTTTTCCTTTCTGTTTTTCTATTATATTTTCTCTCCATTATCCCTTTACTTTTCTTTCTTTTTCTTTCTTTTTTTCCTTCCTGTTTTTTTATTATTCTGTCTCTCCATTATCGCTTTCCTTTTCTTTCCTTTTTTCTTTCCACTTTTTCTATTGTTCTTTCTCTCCATTATCGTTTTCCTTTTCTTACTTTTTCTTTCATTTTTCCTTCATCTTTTTCTATTATTCTTTCTCTCCATTATCGCTTTCCTTTTCTTACTTTTTCTTTCATTTTTCCGTCCTGTTTTTCTATTATACTTTCACTCCATTATCGCTTTCCTTTTCTTTTTTTTTCTTTCTTTTTTTCCCTCCTCTTTTTCTATTATACTTTCTCTCCATTATCGCTTTCCTTTTCTTTCTTTTTCTTTCTTTTTTTCCTTCCTCTTTTTCTATTGTTCTTTCTCTCCATTATCGCTTTCATTTCTTTCTTTCTCTTTCTTTTTTCCTTTCTCTTTTTCTATTATTCTTTCTCTCAATTATCGCTTTCCTTTTCTTTCTTTTTCTTCCTTTTTTCCTTCCTGTTTTTTTATTATTCATTCTCTCCATTATCGCTTTCCTTTTCTTTCTTTTTCTTTCTTTTTTCCTTCCTGTTTTTCTATTATTCTTTCTCTCCATTATCGCTTTCCTTTTCTTTCCTTTTCTTTCTTTTTTTCCTTTCCTGATATCTATTATTATTTCTCTCCATTATCGCTTTCCTTTTCTTTCTTTTTCTCTCTTTTTTTCCTTCTTCTTTTTCTATTATTCTTTCTCTCCATTATCACTTTCCTTTTCATTCTTTTTCTTTCTTTTTTTCCTTCCTCTTTTTCTATTATTCTTTCTCTCCATTATCGCTTTCTTTTTTTTCTTTCTTTCTTTCCTTTCTGTTTTTCTATTATTCTTTCTCTTCATTATCGCTTTCCTTTTCTTTCTTTTTTTCTTCCTCTTTTTCTATTATACTTTCTCTCCATCATCGCTTACCTTTTCTTTCTTTTTCTTTCTTTTTTTCCTTCCTCTTTTTCTATTATTCCTTCTCTCCATTATCGCTTTCCTTTTCCTACTTTTTCTTTCTTTTTTTACTTCCTGTTTTTTTATTATTCTTTCTCTCCATTATCGCTTTCCTTTTCTTTCTTTTTTTCCTTTCTGTTGTTCTATTATTCTTTCTCTCATTATCGCTTTTCTTTTCTTTCTTTCTTTTTTTCCTTCCTCTTTTTCTATTATTCTTTCTCTCCATTATCGCTTTCTTTTTTTTTCTTTCTTTCTTTCCTTTCTGTTTTTCTATTATTTTTTCTCTCCAGTATCGCTTCCCTTTTCTTTCTTTTTTCCTTCCTCTTTTTCTATTATTCTTTCTCTCCATCATCGCTTACCATTTCTTTCTTTTTCTTTCTTTTTTTCCTTCCTCTTTTTCTATTATTCCTTCTCTCCATTATCGCTTTCCTTTTCTTTCTTTTTCTTTCTTCTTTTCCTTCCTGTTTTTTTTATTATTCTTTCTCTCCATTATCGCTTTCCTTTTCCTACTTTTTCTTTCTTTTTTTCCTTCCTGTTTTTTTATTATTCTTTCTCTCCATTATCGCTTTCCTTTTCTTTCTTTTTTTCCTTCCTCTTTTTCTATTATTCTTTCTCTCCATTATCGCTTTCCTTTTATTTCTTTTTATTTCTTTTTTTCCTTTCTGTTTTTCTATTGTTCTTTCTCTCCATTATCGCTTTCCTTTTCTTTCTTTTTCTCTCTTTTTTTCCTTCTTCTTTTTCTATTATTCTTTCTCACCATTATCATTTTCCTTTTCTTTCTTTTTCTTTCTTTTTTTCCTTCCTCTTTTTCTATTATTCTTTCTCTCCATTATCGCTTTCCTTTTCTTTCTTTTCCTTTCTTTTTTTCCTTTCTGTTTTTCTATTATACTTTCTCTCCATTATTGCTTTCCTTTTCTTTCTTTTTCTTTCTTTTTTTCCTTCCTGTTTTTTTATTATTCTTTCTCTCCATTATCGCTTTCCTTTTCTTTCTTTTTCTTTCTTTTTTTCCTTCCTGTTTTTTTATTATTCATTCTCTCCATTATCGCTTTCCTTTTTTATTCTTTTTCTTTCTTTTTTCCTTCCTGTTTTTCTATTATTCTTTCTCTCCATTATCGCTTTCTTTTTCTTTTTTTCCTTCGACTTTTTCTATTATTCTTTCTCTCCATTATCGCTTTCCTTTTCTTTCTTTTTCTTTCTTTTTTTCCTTCCTGTTTTTCTATTATTCTTTCTCTCCATTATTGCTTTCCTTTTCTTTCTTTTTCTTTCTTTTTTTCCTTTCCTGATATCTATTATTATTTCTCTCCATTATCGCTTTCCTTTTCTTTCTTTTTCTCTCTTTTTTTTCCTTCTTCTTTTTCTATTATACTTTCTCTCCATTATCACTTTCCTTTTCATTCTTTTTCTTTCCTTTTTTCCTTCCACTTTTTCTATTATACTTTCTCTCCATTATCGCTTTCTTTTTTTTCTTTCTTTCTTTCCTTTCTGTTTTTCTATTATTCTTTCTCTTCATTATCGCTTACCTTTTCTTTCTTTTTCTTTCTTTTTTTCCTTCCTCTTTTTCTATTATTCCTTCTCTCCATTATCGCTTTTCTTTTCTTTCTTTCTTTTTTTCCTTCCTCTTTTTCTATTATACTTTCTCTCCATTATCGCTTTCTTTTTTTTTTTTTCTTTTTTTCCTTTCTGTTTTTCTATTATATTTTCTCTCCATTATCCCTTTACTTTTCTTTCTTTTTCTTTCTTTTTTTACTTCCTGTTTTTTTATTATTCTGTCTCTCCATTATCGCTTTCCTTTTCTTTCCTTTTTTCTTTCCACTTTTTCTATTATTCTTTCTCTCCATTATCGTTTTCCTTTTCTTTCTTTTTCTTTCATTTTTCCTTCCTGTTTTTCTATTATTCTTTCTCTCCATTATCGCTTTCCTTTTCTTTCTTTTTCTTTCATTTTTCCGTCCTGTTTTTCTATTATACTTTCACTCCATTATCGCTTTCCTTTTCTTTTTTTTTCTTTCTTTTTTTCCCTCCTCTTTTTCTATTATACTTTCTCTCCATTATCGCTTTCCTTTTCTTTCTTTTTCTTTCTTTTTTTCCTTCCTCTTTTTCTATTGTTCTTTCTCTCCATTATCACTTTCATTTCTTTCTTTCTCTTTCTTTTTTCCTTTCTCTTTTTCTATTATTCTTTCTCTCAATTATCGCTTTCCTTTTCATTTTCCTTCCACTTTTTCTCTTATTCTTTCTCTCCATTATCGCTTTCCTTTTCTTTCTTTTTCTTTCTTTTTTTCCTTCCTGTTTTTCTATTATTCTTTCTCTCCATTATCGCTTTCCTTTTCTTTCTTTTTCTCTCTTTTTTCCTTCTTCTTTTTCTATTATTCTTTCTCTCCATTATCGCTTTCCTTTTCTTTCTTTTTCTTTCTTTTTTCCTTCCTGTTTTTCTATTATTCTTTCTCTCCATTATCGCTTTCCTTTTCTTTCTTTTTCTTTCTTTTTTTCCTTCCTGTTTTTCTATTATTCTTTCTCTCCATTATTGCTTTCCTTTTCTTTCTTTTTCTTTCTTTTTTTCCTTTCCTGATATCTATTATTATTTCTCTCCATTATCGCTTTCCTTTTCTTTCTTTTTCTCTCTTTTTTTTCCTTCTTCTTTTTCTATTATTCTTTCTCTCCATTATCACTTTCCTTTTCATTCTTTTTCTTTCCTTTTTTCCTTCCACTTTTTCTATTATACTTTCTCTCCATTATCGCTTTCTTTTTTTTCTTTCTTTCTTTCCTTTCTGTTTTTCTATTATTCTTTCTCTTCATTATCGCTTACCTTTTCTTTCTTTTTCTTTCTTTTTTTCCTTCCTCTTTTTCTATTATTCCTTCTCTCCATTATCGCTTTTCTTTTCTTTCTTTCTTTTTTTCCTTCCTTTTTTTCTATTATACTTTCTCTCCATTATCGCTTTCTTTTTTTTTTTTTTCTTTTTTTCCTTTCTGTTTTTCTATTATATTTTCTCTCCATTATCCCTTTACTTTTCTTTCTTTTTCTTTCTTTTTTTCCTTCCTGTTTTTTTATTATTCTGTCTCTCCATTATCGCTTTCCTTTTCTTTCCTTTTTTCTTTCCACTTTTTCTATTATTCTTTCTCTCCATTATCGTTTTCCTTTTCTTTCTTTTTCTTTCATTTTTCCTTCCTCTTTTTCTATTATTCTTTCTCTCCATTATCGCTTTCCTTTTCTTTCTTTTTCTTTCATTTTTCCGTCCTGTTTTTCTATTATACTTTCACTCCATTATCGCTTTCCTTTTCTTTTTTTTTCTTTCTTTTTTTCCCTCCTCTTTTT
Source organism: Acanthosepion lycidas (assembly GCA_963932145.1). Classification (NCBI taxonomy): domain Eukaryota; kingdom Metazoa; phylum Mollusca; class Cephalopoda; order Sepiida; family Sepiidae; genus Acanthosepion; species Acanthosepion lycidas. The sequence goes on from OZ010571.1 coordinate 158,589,062, forward strand.
CTATTATACTTTCTCTCCATTATCGCTTTCCTTTTCTTTCTTTTTCTTTCTTTTTTTCCTTCCTCTTTTTCTATTATTCTTTCTCTCCATTATCGCTTTCCTTTTCTTTCTTTTTCTCTCTTTTTTCCTTCTTCTTTTTCTATTATTCTTTCTCTCCATTATCGCTTTCCTTTTCTTTCTTTTTTTCCTTCCTCTTTTTATATTATTCTTTCTCTCCATTATCGCTTTTCTTTTATTTCTTTTTATTTCTTTTTTTCCTTTCTATTTTTCTATTATACTTTCTCTCATTATCGCTTTTCTTTTCTTTCTTTCTTTTTTTCCTTCCTCTTTTTCTATTATCCTTTCTCTCCATTATCGCTTTCTTTTTTTTTCTTTCTTTTTTTCCTTTCTGTTTTTCTATTATTCTTTCTCTCCATTATCGCTTTCCTTTTCTTTCTTTTTTCCTTCCTCTTTTTCTATTATTCTTTACTACATCATCGCTTACCTTTTCTTTCTTTTTCTTTCTTTTTTTCATTCCTCTTTTTCTATTATTCCTTCTCTCCATTATCGCTTTCCTTTTCTTTCTTTTTCTTTCTTTTTTTCCTTCCTGTTTTTTTATTATTCATTCTCTCCATTATCGCTTTCCTTTTTTATTTTTTTTCTTTCTTTTTTCCTTCCTGTTTTTCTATTATTCTTTCTCTCCATTATCGCTTTCCTTTTCTTTCTTTTTCTTTCTTTTTTTCCTTTCCTGATATCTATTATTATTTCTCTCCATTATCGCTTTCCTTTTCTTTCTTTTTCTCTCTTTTTTTCCTTCTTCTTTTTCTATTATTCCTTCTCTCCATTATCGCTTTCCTTTTCTTTCTTTTTCTTTCTTTTTTCCTTCCTGTTTTTCTATTATTCTTTCTCTCCATTATCGCTTTCTTTTTCTTTTTTTCCTTCGACTTTTTCTCTTATTCTTTCTCTCCATTATCGCTTTCCTTTTCTTTCTTTTTCTTTCTTTTTTCCTTCCTGTTTTTCTATTATTCTTTCTCTCCATTATCGCTTTCCTTTTCTTTCTTTTTCTTTCTTTTTTTCCTTTCCTGATATCTATTATTATTTCTCTCCATTATCGCTTTCCTTTTCTTTCTTTTTCTCTCTTTTTTTCCTTCTTCTTTTTCTATTATTCCTTCTCTCCATTATCGCTTTCCTTTTCTTTCTTTTTCTTTCTTTTTTTCCTTCCTGTTTTTTTATTATTCATTCTCTCCATTATCGCTTTCCTTTTTTATTCTTTTTCTTTCTTTTTTCCTTCCTGTTTTTCTATTATTCTTTCTCTCCATTATCGCTTTCTTTTTCTTTTTTTCCTTCGACTTTTTCTCTCCATTATCGCTTTCCTTTTCTTTCTTTTTCTCTCTTTTTTTCCTTCTTCTTTTTCTATTATTCCTTCTCTCCATTATCGCTTTCCTTTTCTTTCTTTTTTTCCTTTCCTGATATCTATTATTATTTCTCTCCATTATCGCTTTCCTTTTCTTTCTTTTTCTCTCTTTTTTTCCTTCTTCTTTTTCTATTATTCTTTCTCTCCATTATCACTTTCCTTTTCATTCTTTTTCTTTCTTTTTTTCCTTCCTCTTTTTCTATTATTCTTTCTCTCCATTATCGCTTTCTTTTTTTTTCTTTCTTTCTTTCCTTTCTGTTTTTCTATTATTCTTTCTCTTCATTATCGCTTTCCTTTTCTTTCTTTTTTTCTTCCTCTTTTTCTATTATAGTTTCTCTCCATCATCGCTTACCTTTTCTTTCTTTTTCTTTCTTTTTTTCCTTCCTCTTTTTCTATTATTCCTTCTCTCCATTATCGCTTTCCTTTTCCTACTTTTTCTTTCTTTTTTTCCTTTCTGTTTTTCTATTATTCTTTCTCTCATTATCGCTTTTCTTTTCTTTCTTTCTTTTTTTCCTTCCTCTTTTTCTATTATTCTTTCTCTCCATTATCGCTTTCTTTTTTTTTCTTTCTTTCTTTCCTTTCTGTTTTTCTATTATTCTTTCTCTCCATTAACGCTTTCCTTTTCTTTCTTTTTTCCTTCCTCTTTTTCTATTATTCTTTCTCTCCATCATCGCTTACCATTTCTTTCTTTTTCTTTCTTTTTTTCCTTCCTCTTTTTCTATTATTCCTTCTCTCCATTATCGCTTTCCTTTTCTTTCTTTTTCTTTCTTCTTTTCCTTCCTGTTTTTTTATTATTCTTTCTCTCCATTATCGCTTTCCTTTTCCTACTTTTTCTTTCTTTTTTTCCTTCCTGTTTTTTTATTATTCTTTCTCTCCATTATCGCTTTCCTTTTCTTTCTTTTTTTCCTTCCTCTTTTTCTATTATTCTTTCTCTCCATTATCGCTTTCCTTTTATTTCTTTTTATTTCTTTTTTTCCTTCCTGTTTTTCTATTATTCTTTCTCTCCATTATTGCTTTCCTTTTCTTTCTTTTTCTCTCTTTTTTTCCTTCTTCTTTTTCTATTATTCTTTCTCTCCATTATCACTTTCCTTTTCTTTCTTTTTCTTTTTTTTTTTCCTTCCTCTTTTTCTATTATTCTTTCTCTCCATTATCGCTTTCCTTTTCTTTCTTTTCCTTTCTTTTTTTCCTTTCTGTTTTTCTAGCATACTTTCTCTCCATTATTGCTTTCCTTTTCTTTCTTTTTCTTTCTTTTTTTCCTTCCTGTTTTTTTATTATTCTTTCTCTCCATTATCGCTTTCCTTTGCTTTCTTTTTCTTTCTTTTTCTCCTTTCTGTTTTTCTCTTATTCTTTCTCTCCATTATCGCTTTCCTTTTCTTTCTTTTTCTTTCTTTTTCTCCTTTCTGTTTTTCTCTTATTCTTTCTCTCCATTATCGCTTTCCTTTTCTTTCTTTTTTTCCTTCCTGTTTTTCTATTATTCTTTCTGGCCATTATAGCTTTCCTTTTCTTTCTTTTTCTTTCTTTTTTTCCTTCCTCTTTTTCTATTATTCTTTCTCTCCATTATCGCTTTCCTTTTCTTTCTTTTTCTTTCTTTTTTTCCTTCCTGTTTTTTTATTATTCATTCTCTCCATTATCGCTTTCCTTTTTTATTCTTTTTCTTTCTTTTTTCCTTCCTGTTTTTCTATTATTCTTTCTCTCCATTATCGCTTTCCTTTTCTTTCTTTTTCTTTCTTTTTTTCCTTTCCTGATATCTATTATTATTTCTCTCCATTATCGCTTTCCTTTTCTTTCTTTTTCTCTCTTTTTTTCCTTCTTCTTTTTCTATTATTCTTTCTCTCCATTATCACTTTCCTTTTCATTCTTTTTCTTTCTTTTTTTCCTTCCTCTTTTTCTATTATTCTTTCTCACCATTATCGCTTTCTTTCTTTTTCTTTCTTTCTTTCCTTTCTGTTTTTCTATTATTCTTTCTCTTCATTATCGCTTACCTTTTCTTTCTTTTTCTTTCTTTTTTCCTTCCTCTTTTTCTATTATTCTTTCTCTCCATCATCGCTTACCTTTTCTTTCTTTTTCTTTCTTTTTTTCCTTCCTCTTTTCCTATTATTCCTTCTCTCCATTATCGCTTTCCTTTTCCTACTTTTTCTTTCTTTTTTTCCTCCTGTTTTTTTAATATTCTTTCTCTCCATTATCGCTTTCCTTTTCTTTCTTTTTTTCCTTTCTGTTTTTCTATTATTCTTTCTCTCATTATCGCTTTTCTTTTCTTTCTTTCTTTTTTTCCTTCCTCTTTTTCTATTATTCTTTCTCTCCATCATCGCTTACCATTTCTTTCTTTTTCTTTCTTTTTTTCCTTCCTCTTTTTCTATTATTCCTTCTCTCCATTATCGCTTTCCTTTTCTTTCTTTTTTTTCTTCTTTTCCTTCCTGTTTTTTTATTATTCTTTCTCTCCATTATCGCTTTCCTTTTCCTACTTTTTCTTTCTTTTTTTCCTTCCTGTTTTTTTATTATTCTTTCTCTCCATTATCGCTTTCCTTTTCTTTCTTTTTTTCCTTCCTCTTTTTCTATTATTCTTTCTCTCCATTATTGCTTTCCTTTTATTTCTTTTTATTTCTTTTTTTCCTTCCTGTTTTTCTATTATTCTTTCTCTCATTATCGCTTTCCTTTTCCTACTTTTTCTTTCTTTTTTTCCTTTCTGTTTTTCTATTATTCTTTCTCTCATTATCGCTTTTCTTTTCTTTCTTTCTTTTTTTCCTTCCTCTTTTTCTATTATTCTTTCTCTCCATTATCGCTTACCATTTCTTTCTTTTTCTTTCTTTTTTTCCTTCCTCTTTTTCTATTATTCTTTCTCTCCATTATCGCTTTCCTTTTATTTCATTTTATTTCTTTTTTTCCTTTCTGTTTTTCTATTGTTCTTTCTCTCCATTATCGCTTTCCTTTTCTTTCTTTTTCTCTCTTTTTTTCCTTCTTCTTTTTCTATTATTTTTTCTCTCCATTATCGCTTTCCTTTTATTTCTTTTTCTTTCTTTTTTTCCTTTCTGTTTTTCTATTATTCTTTCTCTCATTATCGCTTTTCTTTTCTTTCTTTCTTTTTTTCCTTCCTCTTTTTCTATTATTCTTTCTCTCCATTATCGCTTACCATTTCTTTCTTTTTCTTTCTTTTTTTCCTTCCTCTTTTTCTATTATTCTTTCTCTCCATTATCGCTTTCCTTTTATTTCATTTTATTTCTTTTTTTCCTTTCTGTTTTTCTATTGTTCTTTCTCTCCATTATCGCTTTCCTTTTCTTTCTTTTTCTCTCTTTTTTCCTTCTTCTTTTTCTATTATTTTTTCTCTCCATTATCGCTTTCCTTTTCTTTCTTTTTCTTTCTTTTTTTCCTTCCTGTTTTTCTATTATTCTTTCTCTCCATTATCGCTTTCCTTTTATTTCTTTTTCTCTCTTTTTTTCCTTCTTCTTTTTCTATTATTTTTTCTCTCCATTATCACTTTCCTTTTCTTTCTTTTTCTTTCTTTTTTTCCTTCCACTTTTTCTATTATTCTTTCTCTCCATTATCACTTTCCTTTTCTTTCTTTTCCTTTCTTTTTTTCCTTTCTGTTTTTCTATTATACTTTCTCTCCATTATTGCTTTCCTTTTCTTTCTTTTTCTTTCTTTTTTTCCTTCCTGTTTTTTTATTATTCTTTCTCTCCATTATCGCTTTCCTTTTCTTTCTTTTTCTTTCTTTTTTTCCTTCCTGTTTTTTTATTATTCTTTCTCTCCATTATCGCTTTCCTTTTCTTTCTTTTCCTTTCTTTTTTTCCTTTCTGTTTTTTTATTATTCTTTCTCTCCATTATTGCTTTCCTTTTCTTTCTTTTTCTTTCTTTTTTTCCTTCCTGTTTTTTTATTATTCTTTCTCTCCATTATCACTTTCCTTTTCTTTCTTTTCCTTTCTTTTTTTCCTTTCTGTTTTTCTATTATACTTTCTCTCCATTATTGCTTTCCTTTGCTTTCTTTTTCTTTCTTTTTCTCCTTTCTGTTTTTCTCTTATTCTTTCTCTCCATTATCGCTTTCCTTTTCTTTCTTTTTTTCCTTCCTGTTTTTCTATTATTCTTTCTGGCCATTATCGCTTTCCTTTTCTTTCTTTTTCTTTCTTTTTTCCTTCCTCTTTTTCTATTATTCTTTCTCTCAATTATCGCTTTCCTTTTTTTCTTTTTTCCTTCCTCTTTTTCTATTATTCTTTCTGTCCATTATCGCTTTCCTTTTCTTTCTTTTTCTCTCTTTTTTTCCTTCTTCTTTTTCTATTATTCTTTCTCTCCATTATCACTTTCCTTTTCTTTCTTTTTCTTTCTTTTTTTCCTTCCTCTTTTTCTATTATTCTTTCTGTCCATTATAGCTTTCCTTTCTTTTTCTTTCTTTTTTCCTTCCTCTTTTTCTATTATTCTTTCTCTCAATTATCGCTTCCCTTTTCTTTTTTTCTTTCTCTTTTCCTTCCTCTTTTTCTATTATTCTTTCTCTCCATTATCGCTTTCCTTTTTTTCTTTTTTCCTTCCTCTTTTTCTATTATTCTTTCTCTCCATTATCGCTTTCCTTTTCTTTCTTTTTCTTTCTTTTTTTCATTCCTGTTTTTCTATTTTTCTTTACCTTTCTTCTTTTTACTTCTTTCATTCTTTTATTTTCTTATTTATTTACATTTCATTATTTTTTTTCCTTTTTTCCTTTCTTTATAATTGACGTGTGACGTGAATTCTGAAGATAATCGACTTGCCCAAGTGCCATATGCTTGCTGACTTCGTTTTTAATTTAAAGCTTCGATTTACAGTGTTACTTCCTAAAAACAAACTGTCACCAGGAAAATGGTTGTCAGGGAGAAACTCTCGAGTCGTTAACTTTTACACTATTAATAGTATAGTCAATATGATCATCACTCAGTGACTCAATACTGTTGCCTTGAGCCAAACTATGTTAAAATTAGTGATTTTTCTACTTAATACACACACGCACTCTCTGTCTCTCTCATACATACGCACACACACACACTCACATATATATTTATATACTCTTAAGGTGTGCTACATTTATGGGATAAAGTGCTTAATATCAGAGATAGAACGTGTACAAATATAAAAGTGAACATTGAAGTTAACACTTGGAGGCGACAGGATGTTTCATGCTAGACGCAATCGTCAGGCTTGCGTCTAGCATGAAACAGCCTGTCGCCTCTAAGTGTTGACTTCAATGTTCACTTACATATATATATATATATATATATATATATATATATATATATATATATATGTATGTATATATATATATAAGGAGAGAGAGAAGAGAAAGAGAGAAAGGTTTGCTATGATAAAGCAATGTTTCTCATGTTTAACTAAGTTACATAGTGGATCTAGTCATCAAGTATTCTTGGTATTTAGAATGAATCCTCAAATGAACCTCTTCTTTGTCATCGTCGTCGTCTCTTTCGCTTGAGGAAACTTCTTTATAAATCGTCAGTGACTTCTGAATCTTCTTGCAATCTTCATCATTGCCGTTGTCACTTATGTATTATTTATTATTTCATTTTTATTTATTTTTCTAAATAATCTCTTTCGAAAGAAAAATGCGATGTCTTCTTCATTTTCAATATAATCACTGATACCCGGCAATTGACAACAATACACAGACTGCACAAATAAAATGTCGTGTCTATATTTAGCTGATCAGCCTTATCGGAACTGATGGAGTCAAAGTGAATGAATCAAATCGCGCCTTTCTTCAACGCCATTGCCGAACACACAGCAAAGCTGCCTTTCAGTTTCCCAACTCAAAGTGCAGCTAAGTCGAACCGGATACAGACTGCAGCATTAATGCAAAAGACAGAATCTACGAACAGGAAATGTTTTAAGCAGCTCTGCTCTGATCCCAACCTTTAATGATGGCAGTAATTAACCAAGAGGAAAATGTTTAGGAACGAAAAGGAACTTGCTATTAAAAATAATGAAGATTGTTGGAGGAGTTAGAGGGACGAGGATTTTGAGAAGGGAAACTTACTTTCAAAAGAAACCAAATTCTCTAAGATAGATATAAACAGAATGAGATAGATAGATAGATAGATAGATAGATAGATAGATAGATAGATAGATAATGAACAACCTGGGATATATACATACATACATACAGACAGACAGACAGACAGATAGATAGATAGATAGATAGATAGATAGATAGATAGATAGATAGATAGATTGTAGAATCAACGAATCAACGCTGTATGATGACTGTCAATTTCACGCTGGCCACTACTGCTTTCACGGACTCTCTCTATATATATGTCCCTGGAAAATTAAAGGAACTAACAATGGCGTGGGGTGATCAATGCAACTGATACCATGTAACCCAATATTATGAATTGCTTGATTGGGTCATCGGCGGCTAAACCGGTTCACCTACCATTCTTTTCTGTTGAAAAAAATGGTGGCTAGACAAAGATCAGGGGAGGTGTTTAATGTACCTTCTTGAAGAGTCAACGGACCTCGATCACAATGGGATAAACTGGTAGGTAGCCAGTGTGTAGGGATGACATGGTATCACTGAGCGGAGACTGAAGTCAACGGCCAGGGCGTGGGATTCCCTAACCAAAGCAAACCATCAAGTTGGAAGGCATCAGATGTCGTTTGGCCTAGAAAGGGAAAGGGCCGCCGCCAGATCTATTTGCATAAGACACGGCGGCGGTGTTGGGGGTGATGATAATGATGGTTGTGGTGATGCTGGCAGTGGTAGTGGTGGTGGTGGTGGCGGGATTGATCGTGGAGGTTGTAGTGAAGATGATGATTATGATGATGATGATTTCGTCATGACTTTTAGATTGCTTATTTACTTTCCTTCCTGCTTTTAAACTTTACTTTTTTGTTTATATATTGCATTTATTTATTTGTTTGTCGTATTTTCTTCGGCTTTCAATTTTGCTCTTTCAAAATAGACTGCGCGCCAGTTGGTCTTCACTTCGAAAGGCTTTAATCTAATTCACACCACCCATCTCTGAATAAATAATAGAGCCGCGTGAATCCCAACTGACACACCCAACAAAAGCTAGAACCCACCCCCACCCCCGGCAACCCTGCAAAAGATATTTCTCTATCTCTTTTCTTTCTCTCTCTTCATTCCTATAGATTCATAAATATTTAATTTCTCCAAATCAGAAATATAGGCTGTGGTTATTTTATAAATAAGGATCGATGCCCTGCTATTTAAATTGAATATTTCAATCTCTGTTAGTTCTGAACTGATCGGTTTTCGTTCTATATCTTTATCCATAGATCATCAAGTAATTGATTTCACTTTCACATGAGATTATTAAATCAGGCAGATATTCCTGGAAAAAGAAAGATAAAACCAGAATCATCGAGTACTCAGTGAGAATCTAATTCCCTAGAAATACAAATCCATTATCTTTCTATAGTAAGTTTTTTATGAATTTTTTAAAAGAATTTATTAAATTAAACCAAGTTTGACACAAGACCATATTTGTGAAAGATTGAGTGAGAGGAGAGAGAGAAATCGTTCTAATATGATCCATGGAATGTGATCCATGAATTATGATCCATCGAATATGATTCATGAAATAATCCCGTTAATTATCACCCTTTCGAAGGAGCTTCTTTCTTGTACATAAATGCGATTGCCGTTAGGACTTCATGATAAGATAAATATGATTTTCAAACTTTTTATTAATCACGAAAAACAGTGAGCCTAAAGCTTTTTCTGGTTTGCAATGTTGTTAGCAGCGGAGGACGAAATGTGTATTCCAAGCAAAGCAAATGTTTTATCGATATTAGAAGACCAGCCGTAGACTTAAAGGTGAACTCATTTCAGGGGTAGCTCGAAGCTGAGATAGCTTCATTTCTGGCCTGTCTATTGGGAAGCAAATATCCCAAGGAAGATGTTTTTCTTCCAACCGATTTCGATGCTATTTGGAGAAAGGAATAAGCAATTCTTCTTAACGGAAATAAAACAGACTACGATGATTGGTTTGTTGTTCTACTTTTTAATTTTTCTTACTGTTCAAGGCCATGTTTTCATCTTTCATCTTTCGGCAACATGAGTGTCTTACTCTTCATCAAACTCCTTTCAAAGGCATCTTGCGTATTTCACCGAGTTCAAATTATTGGACAAAATAAACAGGAATATTGTTGAAGGTCGAAATATATTAATCAATATTTCTATCATAAATTTTCACTTGCTTTTCTCTTCGTCTTTCACCGAGATTCGGCGTAAAATACTTATCGGCCAAAATTCCAACATGGCGACCAACCCCCGTCTGAAACAACAAAAACTATTAAAAATATTTAAAAGCGAGGATTATATCCAAAGAGAACCCCAGAATTAATGTCATCTAAAATCCTCTGAGGATTTTACTACAATATAAAATTGCATTTGAAAATACCATTTGAAAACATTTATTTAAACATTGGATGTTAAAATTACTGTAAATATTTTAATTTTATTTCTCCATACACATCCGATTAAGTTTTTATTGAAAGTCAAATAAGGTTTTCCTTTTAAACTAATCTATTTAGCGCTTGTCATAAGTAAATAATGGTTAGTGTGAAGTCAAAACAAGAGATCAATTAATACAAATCTAAAAACCAACCGCTTCGATATTTACTTGCAAGATCTAAATCACTCCACATAAACAGTTTAAAGTATTGATCCCTGTTCAATGCCGAATGATTTCCAGATGAATTCAGGTTTGCTCAGTGTCTCTTTGTTTCACGTCTATCCATCATATATCTCCATCTTCCTACGGTATTTCCCTTTTTTAAACATCTTTTTAGAAATGATTTCATTTCAATCTCTTAACTTGCCAAAAATTAAAATACTTTAATGTTTCCTGTTTGCTTTTATTAAATAAAAAAGGAAAGATAAAGGCAAAATTAGCAGTGTCATGTCTTTTGGAGAAATAGGCTTTCCCTTGAAAAATGCCATGGAGGAACCACAACTTGATATCAACGAATTCCTACCTGTTACTATAGAAATCATCCATAGAAATCGACGCTTCTTTGCACTAAAATGTCCAAAGTTTCTTGACACAATTAGCCACGTAGAAAAGATATTATACGTATTTGCATTTGTGAGTAGGAATGTGAAATGTCTTTAAAATTAAATTAATAGAAACACAAATTTCAACAAAAGAAATCCATATACATATATATTGTGTATTTCGGCGGCAAATCTTCTTTTATGCAAGTTTCGTCGAAAACGACTAACTTCGTGCAGTAGTTAATATATATATATATATATATATATATATATATATATAATAGATGGCCATTCATATTCGAGGATTCACGTCCACTAGAGCGGCTAGCTAATCCGTATTGCAGACTCTCGCTCAGGCACATTTTGTGTTTGTTCAACACCCACAGAGTTTATATATATATATATATATATATATATATATATAACCTGTCTTACTTATGCGTTCTAATTCTTTTCATTCCACGAAGTACGATCGGAATGGGCATTTCTCTAGTTTTATCATCGGCAGGACGGATAGAGGTTTTTAGACAGTTTTAAGCGTTTATTGCTGTTGAATATAATCTTGCACGATAAACTTACAACTTAATTCCTTTTATGTTTGAAAATAAGATTCATATAAATCTATCAACAACCAATAAAAACATATCACTTTTTGATAAGAGGTTTTTTTTTTAATTAGCAATAATTTTCGCCCGAAGCAGACTATAATTAGAAATTAGTTAAACAAGACTGGAAATATTTCTTACTCTTCCTCTCTTTCTCTCCTCGTTTCCCTCTATGTCTGTCTGTCTCTCTTTGTCATACTATCTCTGTATTTTCTCTTCACACTATCTCTATCTCTCCATCTCATAAATGTATTTGGTCGCTACTTTTAAATGTAATAAAACTAAGACTTATTGGTTTCTATTGCACTAAAATAATTTTATCAGTCATAGAAATGGGTGATAATTTCTATCGGTTCAACAAAATATGATTTATGGATTTCACCAAAATAAGATGAACAATGGAATTTGTTACAATTTTCTAAAATGGCAGGGATGCCATTTTTGAATAGCACAGAAATATCTGGAACACACACATATATATTTAAGACATTTTTTTACGTCTATACGTTCTTTTTATAGATACAAATATTTAAGTAAATGCTATGTTTATAATAAACAGTATTAACCGGCCTGAAATTTTCATAGAAATTATGCGTCCTCCGTCAGGATTCGAACCTATATCCTATACGAAACTCTCATATAGGCTGACATGGCTTAACCGATTGCGCCAATGAGGAACGTTCGGCTAGCATGGTCCATTTTGCTGCTTTTAAACACAATTCTTCATGATTTTCTCTCATTCATTCATATCTGCTCAATGCGTATCCAAATATAAACAAATGACATAATACATTGCGAAATGCATATTTTCTATGAAAATTTCTCGGTAAATGTTGTTAATACTGTTTATTATAAACAGAGCATTTACTTAAATATTTGTATCTATAAAAAGAACGTATAAACATAAAAAATGTCTTAAAAAATAATTGTTGGACTTTGTCCATTTCATAATGGTGATTTTATCCGCCTTCTATAATCAAACAGATATCAAAATCGATTAACCGCAGGCTCTGCGACAATTCCTCCAATGACAAAGCTAAGAAAGACTATGAAACGGCCCTAAAAGATAGCGGACTCTCAGCAATACTCACCACAGAATACAAAAAAGGCCAACAGGAGAAGAAATATCATATGGTTCAACCCACCGTACAGCAAGAACGTAAAAACAAACGTAGGAAAAATATTCTTCAAACACGTACACAAACACTTCCCAGAATCAAGCACCTTACACAAGATATTCAACAAAAACACAGTAAAAATCAGCTACAGCTGCACCGAGAACATGGCACAAATAATAAAAAAGCACAATAAGAAAATTATCAACAAACCACACGAACAAATTAAAACCACGTGCAACTGCAGAATAAACAACGAATGTCCCTTAAACGGAAATTGTTTACAAAACAACGTAATATACCAAGCCACGATAAAATCACCAGATAATGAAGAAAAAGTATACATAGGAGTAACTGAAGGACCCTGGAAACAAAGAAATTATACACACAAAACATCTTTCACAAATAGTAAATATGCGAACAGTACAATGCTTTCTAAGTATATCTGAGAAATTAAAAACAAAACGCACATCACACCAAAAATATCTTGGAAGATAAGGAAAAATTCATCAGCCTCCAACAACCAATCAAAAACTTGCAAACTTTGCTTGGAGGAAAAAAATAGCTATCATTACTTTCCCCGAACGAAATAAATTATTAAATAAAAGATCCGAGCTCATCTCAAAATGCAGACATGAAAATAAATTTTTACTACGTAACCTAAAAAATGAAAAACGGAAAAAATAAAATAAAAACAAATAAATATACTAATAAACAAAATAACATAAAAAAAATGAAATAAAAAATAAATAAATACTATGTTACTTAAAAATCGAAAACCGAAAAGAGAAAATATACAAGTAAAATAAATTGACCTAAATTCATCCAAGTAAATAAGTAAACAAACCAATCCCAAATAAAGGTAATCGATTAAAAACTGTTCCCGCCAAAATAATAGTTAGAATGAACTACAACAAACAACCGCAAAATTGAACAAATAGCTTTAATTAAATTCTCAAACCAAAACAAAACTGTTAAATAAGTGATATAAACAAATTTTTACTACGTTAATAAATAAATAAATAAATAAAATAAGAAACAAAAAAATAAAAAATAAAAACAAGCAATATAATTTGACCCAAATAAATAAAGAAACGACTTCCGGTAAAATAACCGCCATAATAGAATACCCACAATGCACCACTAACCCGTATATATATAAATAGCCGAGAAAAATAACAGCGTATGTGGCCTGACGATTGCATATAGCATGAAACAGACTGTCGCCTCTAAGTGTTGACTTCTATGTTCACTTTTACATATATATATATATATATATATATATATATATATATATATGCGTGTGTTTGTGTGTGTCATATAGTGCAGGGAATAAAATAACACGTTTCTCAATGTAAAAGACCAAAACTACAAAATATATTAATAAATCAAATATATCATTATTCCTTACCAAAAGATAAATGTCTGATAATTGGCAAGTACATAAAACTTCAAGTAGAGCGTCTAAAGAATAAAGCAGATACCTGTAGAAAGTCCCGCTCCACTCGCCTAACCGCACAGATTTATCGCGGTTGTTATTGGTGTATGCTACCATCTCATATCTGTCGAATACTTTGCCGACTTCATCTATTTCTGTACGAACATAGCCGAAAAACACGAATGAACTAAGCCAACTGGAGTAAACAATAAAAAAGAAAATAAGTAAAAATTCCAACTGAAAAAAGTCGAAAATCCGCAAAACAAGTCAAAAATAAAAACGGATACAAAAATATCAAGAAAAAAAAAACATAAGCACTACCCGTCTGACGTCAACAATAAAGTCAATCTGGTGCAATTTGATAACTACTGCCCAAAGTGTATTTCAACCATTTATTTTATTGTCCTGTAGTTCAAGGGGGAGACAACTATGGTTATCGTCTACCACAACAATATTCGCAATCCATGAAACTGTGAGATTTAATGGAACTTTATCTATTGGAATCAATAATTGATCTATTTTTTTCAAAACAATTCCATCCTCATGATGATAAAATACTGTATCATAAAAATCTTGGACAATATTTCTGTTACATAGCATGCTACATATTAAACCAAACTCAATTTTAATTAGGTGGGGGATACTTGTCTCTTTGTTTGATAACTGATCTAATGTTTGGTATGCCACCTCATCCAGCAGATATTTATATTTTGAGCAATGATATTCCAGATCAAAGTTATATTCTTCAATTAAAACTGAAAAAGTAATTTAATTTTTCAATATTTTTTGAATTGTAACAAAATAGGTACTGCCGGAATCTTATCTCAGTTTCTCAAATTTGTTTTCAATTTTTTCTGGGGTAAATTTTTCATAAATTTGCCACCATAAAAAGACTTTTTAATGAAGAGATATTGTGTACAAATACGCCAAGTTAAAGAAAAATAAGTTAATTAAAACCATCCAAAGTAATTTTAAATTTTGGAGGAATTAATATAAACAAATATTTTATTTAATATTACTATTTCTCTCTTGAATGGATAAAAAGATTTAAACTCACTGTAACAAATATGTATTGCAACAAGTCAATAATGAAACAGACGTGGTTGCAAGAACTTTTTAGGTATCACGTTGATTTTGTCTAATTTGAGGTTTTTATACTGTAATCAAAATCATTATAGCATGGGAAATTATTTAAAATATTTTCTTGCCTTCATTCTAGTAAATAATAAACTTACATTTTTATATTTAAGTCAATCCATTCGATATCTTAAAAAATAGATTGCTTGTTATTGATCGGTAAAAAATATTGGAATATGTGACAGATTTTGTCTTCGAAATGGAGCTTTTATTTTATTTTTGCTAGATTGTCGCTTACTCACGTTCGATACAATCTTAATAAGTTCAGGATAACATAAAGAAAGGAAGACACGTGTCAATTGCAAATATATATATATATATATATATATATATATATATATATATATATATATATATATATATTAAGACATGTTTCGTTGTATAGTTTAGACATGTTCTGTCTACTTATTTTCGATAAGATTCTTTCATACTCACGGAAAAGTTTTTGATGTCATTATTGAAAAACGAAAGAAAATCACAGCGTTTATACATATTTTTATTATTAATAAGTACTTTCGACATATCCATGTCATCATCAGGGTATTGTTTATTATAAAATAAATATTACAGTATTTTTTTATTTTCAGAGACGAATTGTTATGTTATCTGAAATTTAAATTTCTTAAAAATGGAATGAGGAACGCTCTATCAGCACGGGATCACTAAAATCGTTCTGGAAGTTAAATTCCTTACAACACCCTGATTTCTTACAATATTCTCTAGTGTGAAAGGATATCATCGAAAATAAACATAAACATAAATTATACAGCGAAACATGTATTAATGAAAACCGAAATAAATATATATATATATATATATATATATATATATATATATATATATATATATATATATATATATATACTAGTTAAAAGATTTCAGATTTAGAACTTTTTTCAAGCTTGTTAATGTTTCAAATTTTCTAAGGGAAGGGACTTTTAATATTATTTCATCTGTAAATATACAAACAAATTTACAACTTTAAAGAATGTGAAAAACACACACACACGCACAAACACAGCACGCACACACGAACAAACACATCACGCACACACGCACAAAGAAACACACGCACGCACACACACATATATATATAAATATATATATATATATATATATAAAATGAACTTGGCCATCGGTTTCGACGTATGAAGATCTGACAGGTTAATTAATTCAGTTTTTAAATTTTGTGCGATAATCTTTAATGGCACTTAAGACCCGCTAGTGATTTACAAAGGAGGCCACATATGGAGCAAGAGTGATTATTGAGAGATGATATCACTCTTAGATTGTCTGACCTTTTAGATCTTGCTCCCGCTTCTTGAAGATAATTCAGACAAGCAGATTGAAAACTGCTGAGTCCAGTAAAACGCGTTGATCTCCATTCTACCCGTTCCAAGGCTAAGCGCTCAATGGTCTTATGTGGTATATTGACAGTTGATAATATATATATATATATATATATATATATATATATATATATATATATATAAAGTTATGTATCTATGTATTAGGCTGAGGGATATTATTGGTACAAAATAAGTGCATTTATCTTCTTTAAGAATAAAGTAGTTAAAGTCCGTTAAAAAATTACATTCAATCTGCTTCTTTTATTCAACATTTCATCTCCACACTGTGCGCACTTGCTCATACCTTTTATGCGTGTGAATACATGTGTTGAAAATATTCGTGGTGGGGGGGGGAGAAATGCTGAGTAAGATATGTGATACCAATCTTTCGTGGGGAGGAACCATCTTGCTTTGAAAATCAGCATTTGAAAAATCTACATTTATAATAAGAAGGTTCATAAAATAGTCATTAGTTTCATGGGAAAATAAAATACCAAGAAAAGCCTGGCACAAGATCATTGTATTCGGGAATACACCAAGAATTATTTCATGATATCTAACCGTTATACTATGGTTTCTCATGTGAATGTTTTATGAACATATGACCGATTACAGAGATGTAAAAATTTCATAGAACGCCGAAATAATAAGGAAAATACCGAGGTTCGAACTAACGGACTTCATATTTGAAACTAATATATATGGCCGACACAAATGTAGCCATCTTACATTTTTATTTTCGTCATTTTTTGTCTAATGATTGCAACAACCAACGAGGATTCAAAGTAGGCGCTTTAATTTAAAAAGAAAAACCCCTTAAAAATACAAAGCTCGGAGATAGCGACATCAAAGTCAGATAAACGAAATTATACGGTTAAATAAAATTATTAGTGAATAACATACTAGGTAAATACGGTATCAGATAATTTCTTAAATAAATCAATATTTCCGCAACAAGAATTGGTATTAAGCGACTTTCAGGATCTACTTATATTTATATGAGAAATATATTAAGTTTTATTATTGAAAATATTGATAACTTTTTCGGTAAATGCCATGCTTAATAATGCAAACAAAAAGGCAACATAATTTTAAATTTATAAATGATTTTCAACAATACAAATGTTACGGAAACATATATCGGCTAAAGACAAACTCTACTCAAGACAAAATCTACTCAATTCAAAACCTGATCAAGACAAAATCTGACCAAGACAAAAATTTATCAAGACAAAATCTGATCAACACAAAATCTGATCAACACAAAACCTGCTTAAGACAAAATCTGGTCAACACAAAATCTGGTCAACACAAAATCTGATCAACACAAAATCTGATCAAGACAACATTAGATCAAAGCAATATCTCCGACGTGCAAATATTTTCGGTTATGTTGGCAAATTAATTACTTTGTTAGTTTTATCCACAAATTTAGAGTCATTAATTGTGTAATATTCTCAATAAAATTTATGATCTTTGAGAGCCAGAAGACAAGTGAGTGCATTTTTGTTAATACAAAATATGGTGGATGATGGAACATCTTAAGTAAAGGGATGCTGAAAAAAAGGCTATGCAAAAATACTCGACCACCAATGAAATTTTCACCTTTCAGCTCTTAAATTAAAAAAGTGATCTATATTATTGCAGAAAGTAGAAAATTTCAAAGGATGGAGAAAATAATCAGTTCTTTTGCGTTTGGCCCGAATAACTGCCTCAATCCGATGTGGCATTGAATGGGACATGGTCCATATTTTCTCATTGCTATTTCTTTCTATTTTTCTTGGCCGTAATTCCAAAAAGTCTTGGAGACTGTCCTTTTCAAAGGAGCACTTGTTTTCCATCCTTATGATTCAAACTTCTAAAGCCTCCTAAATGTTGAACATCGTCATCTAGAAGAAACCCTTTGGTTGCATATGTGAAATGTGGCAAGAAGCATGATCATGCTGAAAGATGTCTACATCTTCACTTGCATTCACATCATTCGAACTGTTATCCTCATCTTCAATGCTATATTCACAACGTTTTGGCCATTCTACGCTTCGACTTTCTTCAGGTGATTGAAATTTCTGTTCGAAATTCCTATCACATAAAGGAGGCCGAGGGGGCACAATATGACAATAAAGATGAGGATAACAGTCCGAATAATGTAAATAATGTAAGTAATCATAATACCTCATCCCAGAGATATAGACAGTCTATATTTCGTAGTCTGGCAATATAGTTTCTACTGTTTAGTTTTCTATAAACTTTCACCAGTTTCCTTTTACCATCGCTTTTTTTTTCGCTATCCCACAACATTACGTGTCCACCATCAAAGTTCAACGTCTTTGTAATGTATTTTGCATTGTGTCTTTCCCCCATTGCTTTTCTTACATATTTCTCTTGCATTATAATTTTGCGTTCATCACTAACAATTATTTTTGCCACTTAAGTCATCCCATGTTAAATGTTCTTTTGAATACTTCAATCATTTATTCCATTGCTTTTTGCTTAACAATGTTTGTTTGTTTTTCGTCATACTCTACGTGTACTGTCACTCTCCCTTTCAAGACTGCATTCACTTGTCTGCTAGTTAATTTGGAATTACCTACCACGACTCTCACAATACATCTTTTAACTCAATTGTTTCGCTGTTTTTAGTTTCCGGTTTTCTTTGCACTTAAAACACTTCGAGCAGCAGGAAACATCTTTTGGGTGCTTTGAACAATATTTCTGGAAATTGCCAGACGCATGGTTGTGTCCCTCGTTGTTCTCTTTCAAATTAACAATCTTCAGCTTTGTTTTACGTGTTAAAAAGCAACCTAATGTTCAACTACAATGATTTGACAAGGCACCATACAAGATGGAAAAATACATTACTTAGAAATTTATCATCTCAATAGGTTTACAGTCGTTTTTTTTAATTTTAAACAACTTAAAGTGATGTGTCTTTTATTACACGGCACCCAGGAAAATGCAACAATTTTTTTCAATCCTCAAGGCCCTCAAACAATTCTCATAAATGCTGTCTTCTAAAAAATCTTAACTTCTTAATAAAATAAAGGTGTCTAATCATTGTGTGTAGTTGACCCAAAACTTTTACATGCCAATGTAAGAGTATAAATTATTTTATTATTTAGAAGTTAATACGGGTGCCTTGAAATGCTATAAACTCATCAAGTCTTACATTCAATAATTTTGCTAAATTTTCTACCGTTTAAATTTACAACTGATTTTATTGCTTGACAGAAATATTCTTTGCATATCAAGTGAAATGAATATTGTGATTCCGTATAAATATATCAATGCATTATACACACACATGCATACAAACACTCGCATATGCAAACACATACACTCATACAAATACGTGTGCGCGCATACGTACCCAAACACATACACAGATGCACACAAACACACACACACACACTTAGGCAAACACATACACACACGTACACAAACACACACATACACACTTAGGCAAACACATACACACACGTACACAAACACACACATGCGCACACACATACACAACTCCAACTAGTGCAAATTATAACAAAAATAAAAGCACTCATTTTACAAAAGTCACATAATTATTTTCATATTCTTACGAATAAAATCTGATGTTCCGACGCAGATAAGCAATTGTCTTTTAGGGTCACATTATAAATTAAGATATTTTTTATTAATAATGTTCACCTGATTAAAATTCATCACCTGCATTCATCCCTTTTACTGGGATTTGTAACTTGACGCCTTCTCATGTATCAAATCTCATCATTTGATGCTTTCGGGTTAGGCATTATTATCTCCGACACAATGACATTTCTGACTGACAAGTTTGAAGTAAAAATTTAATACACAGAAAGAATGGATATTTTTTTTCTATAAAAAATAATGCCATGTCTTTTCAGCATGTAGACAATCAAGATTCTTCAAAGATTCCTTTTCTTTATTATCTGTGAATGTCTTCTCGGGAAAATATTAGAATTGTTGCTAGTTGTCTTCGCCTAGACTGGTTGTCAATCAAGGCTAAAGAGCACAGTCTACTACGCTAGTTAATCCATGTAAATCAAATTTAAGAGTAACACAAAAAGATTACTGTCAACTTCTCCATACAAGTCGAGCTGGCATATAAGTTACGCTCAAGTTTTGTAAGTTCAATATTCAGTTGTCGAACACTGACAAAGAAGCAGACATAATAACTAGGAAGTAGAGAATCAAGGAAGTAGAGAATAAAGAGGTAAAGAATCAAGGACGTAGAGAATCTAGGAAGTAGAGAATCAAAAGAAGTATAGAATCAAGAGGTAGAGAATGAAGGAAGTAGAGAATCAAGGAAGTAGAGAATCAAGGAAAGTACAAACTAAAGTGTTACAGAATCAGGGAAGTAGAGAATCAAGGAAGTAGAGAATTAAGGAAGTAGAGAATCAAGGGAAGTAGAGAATCAAGAAAGTAGAGAATGAGGGAGGAAGAGAATCAAGGGAAGTAGAGAATTACGAAGTAGAGAATCAAGTGAAGTAGGGAATCAAGGGAAGTAGAGAATCAAGGGAAGTAGAGAATCAGGGAAGTAGAGAATCAAGAGGTAAAGAATCAAGGAAGTGGAGAATCTAGTAAGTAGAGAATAAAGGGAAGTAGAGAATGAAGACGATGAGAATCAAGAAAGTAGAAAATCAAGGAAGTAGAGAATGAAGGAAGTAGAAAATGAAGGACGAAGAGAATCAAGGGAAGTAGAGAATCAGGGAAGTAGAGAATCAAGTGAAGTAGAGAATCAAGGAAGTAGAGAATGAAGACGATGAGAATCAAGAAAGTAGAAAATCAAGGAAGTAGAGAATCAGGGAGGTAGAGAAAGAAGGAAGTAGAGAATGATGGAGGAAGAGAATCAAGGGAAGTAGAGAATCAGGGAAGTAGAGAATCCAGGAAGTAGAGAATCAATGGAGTAGAGGATCAAGGAAATAGAGAATCAAGGAAGTAGAGAATCAAGAAAGTAGAGAATAAAGGCAAGTTGAGAATCAAGGAAGTAGAGAATCAAGGGAATAGAGAATCAAGGGAAGTAGAGAATCAGGGAAGTAGAGAATCAAGAAAGTAAAGAATCAAGGAAGTAGAGAACCAAGGGATGTAGAGAATCAAGGGAAATAGAGAATGATGAATCAAGGAAGTATAGAATCAAGGAGGTTGAGAGTCACGACGTAGAGAATCAAGGAAGTAGAGAATCAAGACGTAGAGATTCAAGGAAGTAGAGAATCAAGGAAGTAGGGAAACTAGGAAGTAGAGAATCAAGAAAGTAGAGAATCAAGGAAGTATAGAATCAAGGAAGTAGAGAATTAAGGAAGTAGAGAAACTAGGAAGTAGAGAATCAAGAAAGTAGAGAATCAAGGAAGTAGAGAATGAAGAGGTAGAGAATCAATAGAGTAGAGAATCAAGGGAAGTAGAGAATTACA
Source organism: Acanthosepion lycidas (assembly GCA_963932145.1). NCBI lineage: Eukaryota > Metazoa > Mollusca > Cephalopoda > Sepiida > Sepiidae > Acanthosepion > Acanthosepion lycidas. The sequence goes on from OZ010571.1 coordinate 158,610,508, forward strand.
AAGTAGAGAATCAAGTGAAGTAGGGAATCAAGTGAAGTAGAGAATCAAGGGAAGTAGAGAATCAGTGAAGTAGAGAATCAAGGAAATAGAGCATCAAGGAAGTAGAGAATCAAGGGAAGTAGAGAATCAAGAGAAGTAGAGAATCAAGTGAAGTAGAGAATGAAGACGATGAAAATCAAGAAAGTAGAAAACCAAGGAAGTAGAGAATGAAGGAAGTAGAGAATGAAGGACGAAGAGAATCAAGGGAAGTAGAGAATCAGGGAAGTAGAGAATCAAGTGAAGTAGAGAATGAAGACGATGAGAATCAAGAAAGTAGAAAATCAAGGAAGTAGAGAATCAGGGAGGTAGAGAAAGAAGGAAGTAGAGAATGAAGGAGGAAGAGAATCAAGGGAAGTAGAGAATCAGGGAAGTAGAGAATCCAGGAAGTAGAGAATCAATGGAGTAGAGGATCAAGGAAATAGAGAATCAAGGAAGTAGAGAATCAAGAAAGTAGAGAATAAAGGCAAGTTGAGAATCAAGGAAGTAGAGAATCAAGGTAGTGGAAAATCAGGGAAGTAGAGAATCAAGGGAATAGAGAATCAAGGGAAGTAGAGAATCAAGGGAATAGAGAATCAAGAAAGTAGAGAATCAAGGAAGTAGAGAATCAAGGGATGTAGAGAATCAAT
>OZ010571.1:158616172-158623672 GCA_963932145.1 Acanthosepion lycidas
GTATTTTGTATATAAACACGTGCAACAAAATAAATCCTACATTAGTCTTGATAAAGTCCTTCAGAAGACGAAACGCATCAGCTAAGAATAGTTTTTCCTCCAATCTTTTTAAAAATATATATATATATGTGTGCGTGTGTGTATGTATGTGTGTACGTGCGTGCGCTTGCGTCCGACTTGAAATTGGTAAAGCATAAAACAATTGAAAAGACGCAACATATTTCATTTCAGTAAAAGACTCGTTACCACCAAACGCATAAAAATTATCAATCATTGATTCCTATTTGCATTTGTTATTGTAAATCTGTAAACAATTTGAATATCCTTGTTTCTAAAACAACTTCATACCTTCAAATGTATTCATATGTCTAAGTGCGAATATACACTTCTGGAAATAAGGAAATTATATGAATATACTGTTTAAATTTTATATATTTATTGATGAAGAAGGTTCAGTGTCGTTTGTAGCTCTAGGGTATGGACTGGAATCTCACCATGCAGTGTTGATTCTTATGACCACAAGATAGATAGATAGATAGATAGATAGATGCTGCATAAAAATTCATCTTGAGCCGACAATGAAAAATTTTGATTTCGATTGGCTTGCATTGAGAATTTTTAAGCGACTTTTTCAGCAAATATAGTTCTAGATGCGTTAGATGAATGCTATATGACAGAAGAATCACCTTTAAATCGAAGTATGGACAGCACGATAGTTTTGTATTTTCTCCTGTTTACTGCTACCTGGGTTCGATTTCATGTGTCAAGTTTGCATGTTTCGGTGATTACTGACCAGTCCCACCGTCGTCGTCGTCGTCATGTGTACTTGCAATCACGAATAGAGTTCCGATTTTAGGGTTGGGGGGGGGGAGAATTACACGGTTCATCTAATACGTTACAACAATATCATAAACGACATTTGCACTATTTCCATTCAGATATTTCTCCTTATTTTGTTACCATCAGGTTTCTACAGTTGTAACCTTCGGCTTTCACCATATCGATCCGGGTAACTTAAAGTGTAATAAGCGTTAGACGTGATAATCCCTACACATACTTTGAAGAACGAGGACAGTCTAAATTCGTAGATTAAGTTACAGCTTTTCGTTAGGAATTCCCTATAGGTTACCCGGATCGATATGCATCTGATGAAAGGTTAGTAGGCATAGCGGCCGAAAAGTTGTGATAACATCAACCAAAATAAAGAGAATAGTCCGAATGTAAAAAGGTTAAATAATAATAATAAAGTCTCTTGTCAGAAATTCAGACAAAAATGATAAACATTATTGATAATATTGTGGAAATCAGTACACGACCTTGAGTAAAGTAGGATTTGATGTGATGTGTAAACAGTGAGAATATTAGGTAGGTAACGCCATATGAAGAAAAACGCAGGTTTTACGCCAGCAAACGTCAAAAAAGATCATATGCGTCCTTTTATTTTGTTTACACTAGTTTCTTGGATCGCGCTTAAGATTTTCTTAAAACAAAAACAATAACGTTCATGCCTACATTAGCTCTTGAAAAAAATGATATTTGTCAACATGAGTTTTATGATGAATATATATATATATATATATATATATATATATACACACACAAAAAGTGACGAGACAGGGAACATCTCTACGGCCCTTTATGAAAAAAAGGTGGGGAAGGAAAAGGGGAAACCAACACATACGTACATACATACACAATTAAAAGCGAATGCATTTTCCATACACATAGACACCTATAAGTACATGTACACACATCCACAGACATTGACCCAGACAATCAGATACCACAACCAATAAATATTTAAGACTGAAAGTGTCATTAAACAAATGCTAACCACTTATTAAAATATAACTTAAACGCTCAAATATACAAAGATAGAAATGATTAAAAATAATATTATTTAATATATTAAAAAACGAAAATTCCAAACCCACAAATATCAATAAAAACATATATTTTAATCAGATAAGTTGATAATAATTTTATTATATATTAAGTGAAGGAAAATAAGATAAAAAGTAATACCTACAGAAATAAGTGTACATTCATACGTACATACATACATACACATATATACACGCGGCGGCAAACACAAACCAACACACATATACATACATACATATATATATATATATATATATATATATATATATGTATATATATATATGTATATATATATATACACATAGAAATACATACATATAAATATATAAACAGAAACATATACATACGTATACATATAATAACAAGTACACATACACATACATACATATATACCTACAATTATACACACATATATGCACACATACTCTCATATATACACACATATATACACACAGCAATACACAAATATAAACATATATACACAGCTAGAGTGACTCATGTGGCCGTAATGACATACCCAAGTTTACATACATACACATACACACAAACAATCTCATATACAATAGGTGTCAACATACCCATATACAACCATAAACATAGATATGTAAACACATATATATATACACACATTAATATATACATAAATATACCTATCTATAATAACAAGTACACATATATACGTACATACACATACATACTATGACATTCAACCAAATACATATATAAACGTACATACATACACATACATAAACATACATCCATATACATACAAACACCAAACTACATGTATCCTAACATACATATATAAAAACATTCATACAAACCGAAATATACGTAAATATAAATTTAGATACACAATATAACAGGACATACATATATACATACATATACATACACACATACACACATACATATATATATACATATATGCATATATATATATACACATACATACACACACATACATACATATATACACACGTAAATACACATATACATACATCTACACATATATATACATACACACACATACACAAATACACAAATACACATACATACACATATATATCAATATTTTTAACCTCTTCTCTTCTTCTCCTTTTTACCTTCTTTATATAGACATATACATTCATATATATATATATATATATATATATATATATATATATATATATATATATATATATATATATATATATATATATATATACATACACACACATACATATATATACAAAACCTGCCAACATATAAATACATTAATATACAAACATACACATTCCGCAGTACAAACACACATAACTACACACAAATACATATATACACACACATACACAAAAACGAATAACACTATGTAGTTGTACAATACACATTCATATCGTCAGAATGACCATCAGGCAATAAAAGTTATAATCTATTAAACTTGCAGCGACATATCATTATCATTTAAAATATACGACCCCTATAATAAGTTAAATTTATAACGGTGTTTACAATTAACTGCTAGTTCATATCTTTGATTTAAGAGATCAGCCTTGTTTTTAAATCTAATAATTTCAAATTTTTCGTTAAGACTTAGGTAACATGAGGCATATAGGGAGTTACATGTCCGGGCTTTCTTAATCCAATGTCCATTTAACCGTAGGTGTTTTGTTCTTTTCTTTTAGATTCCAAAAATACTTGGATAATGAAGTCATGTACCTATAGTCACTGTTATTAAAAGATTGCATATGCCCCCGCCAGCGTTCCTTGAATGTTTTCATCGTGCTACCAATGTAAAATTTCTTTATATTTGGATTTTCAATAGTTGAGATTTTACTAAGATAGACTACAGAATTAATCCCACAGTTATTTTGTAGTGGAAAATTATTAGGATTCCTACAATTACATAAGTTGTTATTAGTCTTATATTTAGTATTGCTGTTAGTAACCTTTTGAGTAATCAAGCTTTTTGAGCCGCTATACTTGTTAAAAACTATGTTGTTATGTTTTTTAATTATTTTCTCTAGGTTATCTGCACAACTATAGCTTAATTTAAGGGTATTAGGATTAAATATTTTACTAAGTGGGTTAGTTTCAGGGTTAGGGAAGTGTTTCTTGATGAGGTTTAGAAACATACGTTCTAATTTAGTTAAATCTAATCAAGAAACACATCCCTAACCCTGAAACTAACCCACTAACCAGTAAAATATTTAATATTTAACACCTGTACTATTTCAAATTTTGTTTTTAAAATCCTATTTTATTTCATCCTTAACCCTATTTGTTGCTATTGTTCACATTCTGCCACAATCATCCGCCATCCGCACCTCTGTTTATCTGTTGAATTTTGATTCTTAAATAAGTTGCAGTGTTTTATTTATTTATTTAATGAAACAGCTTTCAAGATTTCTGTAAACCTCTTCATCGCGGTTCAGTAAAAACTTTTACAATCCTTAACAGCTTTTTCGATTCAAGTAACGATTTCGAAGAGTTCAAGAATCTATTGTTGTTTTCTTTCTCTCGGGCTTAAAGATTTTGATGACAATTGTTTCATTCAATTCTAATGGAATTTCGGTGAAATAAAAAGTTGAACTCAACACATTTTGCCATCCTTACCCGAAGGGGATAACATTACATTCAGGTTCCTAATAAGACTTTTTTTTATCTTTTTCAATTTCCCTTTCACTTTTTTTTTTTTTTTTTTTTTTTTTTTGGTCAATAAACTTGTAGCTGTGTCATTGGGGTACTTCTGCTGGAGGCAACTAATAATTGTCTCTCTTCACTGAGGATAGAATCAGGTTGATTAGCAAATACAATAGCGCACAACTGCTTAGGAATCGACGATAAAATAAAAAGCTTATATATTTTATAATACATACTTATTTGTAAATTTCATATAAAATTATCAATGGAAATTATATATATATATATATATATATATATATATATATATATATACACACACATTTAAATATATATATATATATACATACATTTAAATATATATATATATATATACATTTAAATATATATATATATATATACATTTAAATATATATATATATATACATTTAAATATATATATAGATATTTAAATATATATATATACATTTAAATATATATATATATATATACATTTAAATATATATATATATACATTTAAATATATATATATATATATACATTTAAATATATATATATATATATATATACATTTAAATATATATATATATATATACATTTAAATATATATATATACATTTAAATATATATATATATATACATATACATTTAAATATATATATATATATATATATACATTTAAATATATATATATATATACATTTAAATATATATATATACATTTAAATATATATATATATATATATATATATATATATATATATATATATATATATATATACATTTAGATAGATAGATAGATAGATAGATAGATAGATAGATAGATAGATAGATAGATAGATATAGATATAGATATAGGATGGTGTGTGCAATACAAGATGACCAAAAGAGCTAGTTTATGATTTCTGCTTATAAAATTGATTAACAGCAAATAATTATTGAAAATAATTTATTAGAGAGAATGAAGAAACATCTGTTAAACTAAATATTTTGGGAAATTAAAACGAGCTGAGGAAACCTTGCCTTTGGAAAGGACTCATGCTATAGAAAAAATAACTAAACTTTAACCTCAAAGATAGATAGAGAGATAAAGAAGGAAGGAAGGGGGAAATGAAGGAAGGGAAGGGAAGGGAAAGAAAGAAAGAAAGAAAGAAAGAAAGAAAGAAAGAAAGAAAGAAAGAAAGAAATTGACATTTTATAACGCCTTCCAAATTCCTCTTCTCTGTCCCGTGTCCCTTGAGAACAACTGACGATTTATGGCGCTCCACAGTTTCCTGTCTGTTATACCTCTTAATAAATGTTGTCTTTTTGTTATTTCTCCTAAGCCCTGTTCCGCCACCCATTTAATTAAGCTCACCAAATAGGTTATTTGTCTCTTCCCTCTTGCCTTCAATCTGTCCTGTGAATATCACATTTTCCAAGCCCTCTTTCATCATTATATGACCTAGAAATTTCAACACTCCTTTCCACTGTTAGGACGGTTTAATAAATGTATTAAGAATTGTCTGCTTAGTCTGCAGGCCTGGTTCCAAAAAAGAAATTGCAACTACTACAGCCACTGAGTTGACAGAAAGGCTGTCAAGATCATCATTAATTATCTAGTCAAAGAAAGATAATCTCTTCCTTTTGGCAATATTTCTGGTTAATCACAACAGTTGGTTGAATCGATATCTGAAGAAATCGGTGCAGGCTGCATATTGCAAATGACTTTTGGTGCTAAGTGCTAAAAAGATGAAGATAAAGTAAAAAATGCTCAAAGACAATGAAATTAGCAAGAAAAATAGAATCGTAACAAAACAGAAAATTCTTAATCATATATTTATTTGTTTTCAGCCATTTTTTCTTTTTCTGTCTACACAATTCCGGTCTTCCTCAAAGGTCTGTCAGATACACGGGTGAGGGTAATAGGACTACTGTGTTGCGTTGAAGATAGAGATTTGAATTCAAAATTGTACTTCTTCTAAATTAGATGTTTTACAAAGGTTACAGAACCCACTCTGCCCATCTATGTTATCTATAGCTAGATGAAGAAGAGTTGGATGTATGCCTTCTCGAAGGATATTAGTGCAAATCACTTTTGTATTGATAACAGTGGTTAAATTAATATATCAAACCTATATACCAAGTCTGTGGTACAGACGCTCGCCAATCCGACATATTTTAAGGGCAACAATGGCGTAGCAAATCATAAAATATGTGGGTCCAAAAATGTCATCACAGACTACTGAGAATCGTTTATATGCAGTAGGTATATGAATACGTATGTGTATATTGTCAGCCTTTTACTTAATCCAAAAGTGTTGCATACATTTCCATTGGTGTCACGTGATGTTCACCAAGGGAATAAAATGCCACTCGGCAGTGTTCACAGATGCGAGCAGGTTCAGCTTTCATCAAGTTATGATCCTTTGCGCATGCGTCCTAAACACGGAGAGAAAATATCTTCTAGAATGTATTCATCTTCGACACATCTGTCTAAAACATGATATCTTGATGTGGAGCGCAATAAGTTACAACTTACGGCCTAACTCTCTTTCTTCTAACCATTTTTTAGTTTTTGTTTCTTATTTCGATTAAAACTGAGAAAGTAAACAATGCTTTCGCCTTTCCTATTTCACAATTTAAGCAGCCATTTCTATATCGCACATTAATTACTTTATTAAAATAAGGATAGATCTAGAATAACAGAGCCTATAATTTATATTTACAATAAATATACTTTTTAACCTCACCGGTTGCTCAACTTTGGATTTCATGTAGAATGCAATTATCACATGTAGAAAAATCAATCAGAACCTGATGATTGCATTGTGCATGAAACTCAAAGCGCTGCTACGAGTGAGGAATATATATATATATATATATATATATATATATATATATATATATATATATATATATGGACAATTACTGAAACCTCGTAAAGAGTGAACTGGGCAATTACAAAAAGGAAAATCAATAACATCACTCAGTTAAGTTCGAAATTTTATT
>OZ010571.1:158626172-158758672 GCA_963932145.1 Acanthosepion lycidas
TATGATATATATATATATGATATATATATGATATATATATATATATATGATATATATATATATGATATATATATATGATATATATATATATGATATATATATGATATATATATATGATATATATATGATATATATATGATATATATATGATATATATATATATATGATATATATATACGATATATATATATATGATATATATATATGATATATATATATATGATATATATATACGATATATATATATATGATATATATATATATGATATATATAATATATATATATGAATGATATATATATATGTATATATGATATATATATATATGATATATATATATATGATATATATATATATGATATATATGATATATATATATATGATGTATATATGATATATATATATGCGATATATATATATATATGATATATATATATATGATATATATAATATATATATATATATATATGAATATATATATATATATATATATATATATATGATATATATATATATATGATATATATATATATATGATATATATATATGATATATATAGGATATATATATATATGCTATATATATATATGATATATATATATGATATATATATATATGATATATATATATATATATATGATATATATATGATATATATATATATAGGTACCTCCACGAAAATGTAAACAAACAGAGATAGCATGATGAAAAAGACGCTGAACTTGACGAAAGCAATTTTTTATCGTCTAATGTTCATATTATTATTAAAGAGGAAAGATCAAAGTATTTTGGGGGTATTTTTTTACATTTTTTAATCGTTCCTAGCACGTCCGAAATTTTTGTTACAAATTTTGTTTTTTTTTTGTCACAAAAAAAAGGACAGATAATCAATCATTTTCAATCATTTGATAAAAAGATGAAAATCTGACTTTGATATTCTTTTAAAAATCAATTATCATTTTTTCAAAACTGATTTTAAGAAAATCAGAAATTATAATGTTTATTTAAAATATTTTGAACCAAGCTTAACTTAGCTTCTGCGCCGAAAAAATGTAATTTGAAAATAAAACAAAGCAGGTCATAACCTTTCGCCTCGTTGACAGCTGTTGACAGCTATGATTCATGACGTTTAGATAACTTACGGGAGGATAATTCTTTCTACGGATGGAAGGAAGTGAAATTATTTAGATTTAAATGAACAAATTATTTACCTCGTTACTTTTAAGAAAAACTTTCACCGCTCTAATTTTACATTTTTTTTTTTTTTTTTTTTGTACTTACCTTTCATCTTTACGTTTACGATGCTTTATGGAAAATATAAAGAAATTAAAAAATAAGACTGTTAAGAGTGAGATTAAATTTCATAAGCAAGGGGTATCTATTAATTTATACGTACCTTATGAATTTTTATCAGAAGTGTACATAAAATACTATAATTTTATGTACATTTATTAAATTTTACTGTGTCATTTGTATTTCCATTTATTTTGTTATTAATTTTGATATTTCATTTATGGAAAAATGACATAACTGAGATTAAAATCAAAATAAGATCAAAATAAGATCATATAAATTAAAGTTTAGCAGTAGTTAAATTTCATATGATACTGATACTTATAGTTACCCTTCTCAGTTGAAATTGAAAAATCAAATTAACTTCTCCATACGTGTTTCGCAAAAGTAAAGACCTTAAGAGCGGAGAACAATGCTGAACTCAAATAATGCAACTAAATTGTATCCTGGTTGATCTTCCGTACTTTATAATTACCGCTCTATTATAAGCATAAAAGTTACATTTTTTAATTACGTTGGCTAATCTGATTGGTCCAAGCGATACAATTTTCAAAGCGCTAGACAATGGCGGTCTCATCTGGACACAATTGAAAGCTTGGCACTGCTTTTAACTAATTTTATAATATTTTTAAATACTTAATGTAAAAATCTATTATAATTAAAAGAAATAACAAATAATTGTATTAAAAATTCAATTTTCATTGAAAAGTTTTTTTGCTTTCAGAAAATATTGTCCATATTCATAAAAACAAATAAAAGCAAATAAAAGCATTTGAAATTAAATAATATATTTGTTTTATTGAGTTTTGTATGTTACAATTCAGAGATGATTTTCAGGTACGTTGGCCACAATTAAAAAAAAAAATACATGATTTGCATTCTTCAAAGCCTTGTGCTTTTAACTATTGCAATCTGTAGGGGGCGGCACGATCTAATTTCTAGAGTTTTTCATAAAATTAGTTATGGGGTGTAAATAAAAATGAAAAAAAAATATTTCTGCCATGACTTTTATAAAAAACAACATATTTATAATAATTTCAATCATCTGTGAATAGTTTCTGAAAGTTTCATTAACATCTGACAATTATTTTTATTTTTACAAGATTTTCAAAATTAATGTGTGTAAATACAAAAAAAAACGCGCTAAAATTATCTATGTTATTTACTACCCCTTGTTGCAACAAAGATAAACAAAGTTTTTAAATCAAAATTTAGAATATACTAAAAAGATGGAAAAAATTTTGAAAAATAATTAAAAAAAATTTGGTCTATCCTCTTCATAAAAACATAAGCATGTAGACGATAAAATTTTGTTTTCATAAAGTTTGGCGTCTTTTTCATCAGACTATGCTCTTTTTTTTAGCGATTTCGTAGAGGTACCTATATATATATATATGATATATATGATATATATATGATATATATGATATATATATATATGATATATATATATATGATATATATATATGATATATATATAAATATATGATATATATATATATATATATATATATATATATATGATATATATATATATGATATATATATGATATATATGATATATATATGATATATATATATATATGATATATATATGATATATATATATATATGATATATATATATATATGATATATATATGATATATATATATATATATGATATATATATGATATATATATATATGATATATATATATGATATATATATAGATGATATATATATATATATGATATATATATATATATCATATATATATGATATATATATAGATGATATATATATATATATCATATATATATGATATATATATAGATGATATATATATATATATGATATATATATATATATCATATATATATGATATGATATATATATGATATATATATATATGATATATATATATGATATATATATATGATATATATATATATGATATATATATATATGATATATATATATATGATATATATATATGATATATATATCATATATATATGATATATATATGATATATATATATGATATATGATATATATATGATATATATATGATATATATATATATGATATATATGATATATGATATATATATATGATATATATATATGATATATACATATGATATATATATATATATGATATATATATATATCATATATATATATATGATATATATATATGATATATATATGATATATAAATATATATGATATATATATATATGACATATATATATATGATATATATATATATATGATACATATATATATATGATACATATATATATATATGATACATATATATATATATGATATATATATATGATATATATAAGCATATATATAAATAAATAAATAAATATATAAATATAAATATATATATATGATATATATATAGATCATATATATATAGATGATATATATATGATATATATATATGATATATATATATGATATATATATATGATATATATATATGATATATATGATATATATATATGATATATATGATATATATATATGATATATATGATATATATATGATATATATATATATATGATATATATATGATATATATATATATGATATATATATGATATATATATATATGATATATATATGATATATATATGATATATATATATATGATATATATATATGATATATATATATGATATATATATGATATATATATATATGATATATATGATATATATATATATGATATATATATGATATATAAATATATATGATATATATATATGACATATATATATATGATATATATATATATATATGATACATATATATATATATATGATATATATATATGATATATATAAGCATATATAAATAAATAAATAAATAAATAAATAAATAAATAAATAAATAAATAAATAAGGAGACACGGTGGAGTAATGGATATCGGTTTGGATTGAGGAATCGGAGAGACGAGTTCGAATTCCAGTCGAATCCATTACATTCACTTACGTGCTAATACCCTTGGGAAAGGTATGAATCCTCTTCTTCTCCCTCCAGCTATGGGTAAAATGGGTTCTATAGCATTGGATGGCAACTGGTCTAGGAGAAGGACAACTCTGAATTCAAAACCTGCGGATGGTCGCTTGGGAACCTTGTGGCATTCGGTGCACCAGGTCTCTGTATTCGTCCCTCCAAAAAGTGTGGATGGTCCTGCACGAAGCCTTCACCACTATAATCAAATCTCATGTGCCGGTGTCGGGCTGTCGGTTTGCTGGAAACTGATCTGCTTGACACTCATACGTCGAATATCGACGGGAGAGTCGATCATATATATATATATATATATATGTGTGTGTGTGTGTGTGTGTGTGTGTGTGAGCATATATGGGAATGGAAACTTCCCTTTCCTGAATAAAACCGACAGTCACCATGCAGTGTTAATTTCTATGTCTACACTTTCTCTGTCTACAATCGTACCATATCCGATAGTATCAATCAATCATGAATATAACAAATATTAACAACATAACTATATATATATATATATATGTGTGTGTGTGTGTGTGTTTATATATATATATATATATATATATATGTTATAAATATACATATTTCATCTTTTAAAATTAGTGTTTTTAATTATCTTATAAAATGTTTTAATTGCTACAAATGTCCCATCCAGAAAATAAATATTACATTTTTTTGACAGAATCGTGTGACATTAGTTCATAGAAAATGATGATCAGGTAACGCCATGAGATAGAGCAATGATTCAACTATTTATTTCTATCGACTCATTAATAAATAATTGTGCTTAACTTCAGAAGTAACAACCTGATGGCGTCATCTTTCTTAAAATGGCCTACAATTAATTTTGACTCGCTATTAAGAGAACATTTATAAATACAAATATTTCGTCATTATGAAACAAAATATTTTATATGAATTCATTGGAGAATGTTTGTTTCTATTTATTTTTCATCATCATCGTCATCATCATCTCCTCCTCCTCCTCCTCCTTCTTTATTCTGGTATTAAACGCAATATTGATCTACTGAGTTTAAGTAGTTATAAGAAGTTTTATGTTTTACGTGAAAAGTTTAAAGAAAGTTTTGGTACTTCTTGATAATTGCTTTGAATCAATCTTTTAAGAAAGAGGGAAAATAATAAAATGACTGTAATTTATATCCTAAAAAACTGATCAAAATCTGGTGACATCATTTACTGATATATTTGATCTTTTCTTTTCTTGTATTTTTGTCCCCCAAATATTTTTTTTCTTAATTCTTTCAAGACGAAAAATCATTGAATGAATTCCATTGGCCGAATCGGTCCGTATTTTGACTGAGTTCGTTTTCGTTTTTCTGCTTCACCTCCCAGCATCCGCAAGTTTTGCACACGTTGCTATCAAATACATTAGCATTAGGATTGATTTATTCGATGAATGAACGATCGAAATATGAGAACAATGCAAGAGAAACTAAAATGGAATCATAGTAAATGGGTTGTGTTGTGTGGAAACGTCTTCATCCAATGAAGACCGAACTTGAATAAAACGAATGAAGACAACACTAATCGACCGTCAGAAACGACGATGTCAGCTGAAATAAGCAAAACGTCTGCACATTTTTACTTGACAATGCTCTCACCGTGAAATAGTTATTACTGATTTATTTTGAGCTCTTCTACGTAAAATCTAACAGAATTTATTTATCCCAGAGTAAAGTTTGACGACAGACAACAAAAAACTATTATGCATCTTATGTTTAATTATTAACACTTTCACTTTATTTCTTCCATTTTTTTTTTGTTTGTTTGCTTATTTTTACAACTTTATAATTTGCAGGGTCAGCAGACGGTAAAAAGGATGCACGATAATTTACACTATTTACGCTCCAGCCTTCTTCAGGTGGTTGGGATGTCGGACTGATCCCTTTATTTCGCTCAATCGGGTAGACTGTTCTAGTTCCACGTGCCATGTCTAATGGATGTCAGTTATCTCCTGTTAATTCCCCTCTGCAAGTTCTCCACTGCCCTAACCAGGTATTGAACTCACACTCTTTGGGTCCTGTCACTGGATCTAACTAACGCCTTTATCCACTGTGCCATGTGTCCTGAAGAAGGCCGGAACGTACAACGGCCGAAACGTTGTGATAAACATGGCGACAAAGATGAGGACAATTCTCCGAATAATGTAAATAGGGTACATAATACCTCATCTCAGAAATATAGACAGATACTGAAAGGCCGAAACGTTGTGATAAATATGGCGACAAAGATGAGGACAATAGTCTGAATAATGTAAATAGGGTACATAATACCTCATCTCAGAAATATAGACAGATACGATAATTTGTTTAAACAAATTGCTATTAGAATTCAAAAAATATCGAATAAAATAAACTGAAAATTTTGCTAGAACAACGCCGGTTACTAATGCTGAATCACTTCCTTCTCCATTCGTATTTTTAAAGAAAAAGCTTAACATCCTCGCTGTTAAACTCTCTTAGTAAAAATATATTTAATTACCAAAACTAAAGAGAGGTAATCCATGACAAGCAACACATTCCAAGAGCTCATTGTTTTGGGTTTTTTTTTTTTTGTTTTTTTCTATTTGAAGAGGATTCGTCAGTTATTCGTTTTTTAAACGTGATGAAATACTAAATATATGTTGTCATTTATTTTCGTTAGTCGACAAAACAGAAACAGTTTATCAAACGTCGCTTGATTTTGGCTAACATTCACGGGAGAAACTTTCTGCAAATGATTTTGCAAGTTAAATTTTTAAAATTTGATTCTTTGATTATCAATCGTAATTATGGCTTCATCTAAAATATATAACCAATCGTTATTCGCCATTTTCAGACTTGTGCAACTTGGATACTGCTAACTTTCGCTTTAAACTCCATGTAACATGAGTGTTAAAAAGCAAATCAATTTTTCCAAAGGTTGATTTGCCTTTTACAGCCAAATGTATTCAGCTGTGATATTTGATCGAAGTATTTTTTTTTAAATATCTTCAAGAAGAAACATTAAGTGGAAAAGTCGAAATTGTTCCCAATGCAAAGAGAAAAAAAATTCAGTGCGTCGCTATTAATAAAACATTGCAATTAATGTAAAAATAGATGTTCGTCTGTTCAATGGAACCGGCGTCTTCTATTTACGCCGTGGCAACGGATGTGAGGACAATTCTTTATGCGGGCCAGTGAATTGCTCATCTCGACGCCATTTCCTCTGTGGTTGCAATTGCGATTCTGTTAATGCAGGCGAAAAACTGTTTCCTGCTTATCGATGAAGACTGACTTGGGCTTAAAGATCAGAATACCACTTCTCTTTTAATTGCTATGGTAAAGAACTAAATAGGTTCAGCTATATATCTGCATCAATGAGGTAAGATTAGCTACCGTTGTGGCGTTAAAACATTTGCTCAAAACATTCTTAACTCCTTCCAGTATATATATATATATATATATATATATATATATATATATATATATATATATATATATATATAAAGAGACAGAGAGACAGAGAGAGAGAAATTGAGAGAGTGTGAGAGTGAGAGAAAGAAAGACGGAAATCTATTTATGTATGCAAGCATATACTGAGTTTAAGAAAATTCAATATAAGTATCGTATGTGTTCATATAAAAGTCATTTCAATATATATATATATATATATATATATATATATATATATATATATATATTGTCAATATACTTATTTGATTGTCTTTATATGGTAAGTAGGTATATCACTAAATCTAATACCGATATTCTATCTATATTAATATATCAGAAGGTTAACCAGACTTACTGTGCGACATTGCTAAGCGCGTTATTATCGCAAAACATTACTGTTGTATGGAGGTCAACCCTCACTGGGCTTTCAACCCTTTTAGCCTTGAATTATCTAAGCTTATTAAGTGTGAAGAGACCCTCACCGTAGGCCATTTTCTAACCAACTTTATTCTCGCACCCTCTAGTGTATTTGTTTTATTAAATCATTATGTATCAAGCGAAACGAGGCCTTTTAACATATATATATATATATATATATATATATATATATATATATATATATTGTATTATTGATAAAATTTCTTTTCGTCTTGACGTTTCGCTACTTTATGTGAGCATTTTCAAAAAATATGTAAAAGGCTAAAAATAATGGAAGCCTAATTAATAAAAGCAAAACTAACAGCAGTTAATGATATTAACTTTGAACATGGACATAATATCTTGACCGTGTTTTGAAAAATGAAAACATTTTATAAAACATACATGTAACAAACTATTTTTTATTTAACCGTTAAAATATTTAATCCTTGAAAATGGCTAAATGTATAGCTGAAAGCGCTCGGATAAAAAGAACATTCGGACAGTTTTTATATAATTTATCATCTGAAAAGAAAACAATCATTAGATCGGCTGAGAAATTGTATAAAAACCTAAATAAAGCACCTTGTATGTTGTATTCAATGAAATGTGCATGAAAGAAGGATTGCTGCCTAAATACAGAAATATATATATATATATATATATATATATATATATATATATATATATATATACATATATATATATTTATATACTATCGCAGATATAAATGCTGGTGTTAATACTGCTCGATGCTATATTACACAGCTATAAATTATATATTAATAAATATATACATTTTTTACTCACTTATATTACGTTGGTGCAAAAATAATATCGTTTTTTGACGTATTTTTTAACGTCAAAAACGATATTATTTTTGCACCAACCTAATAGAACGACTCGTAGTTTCATGCACAACACAATCTTCAGGCACTGGGTTGAGACTTAACGTTACATAATTTAAATTTTGTTAAATATATCCGGTTGGCTCTGTGACGAGGCAGTTCATATTTTATACGGGGATTGTTGGCTTTTTATTTAATTACGTTTATTTTAAATACAATTTTTTTTAAAAAAGTCAAAAATCTCAGTGTAAAATATGGACTACCTCATCATTGTGATAACCAGATATATTTAACGAAATTTAGATTAAGTAACGTTCAGTCTTAACTCAACACCTGAGGATTGCGTTATGCATGAAACTCCGAGTCGTGCGACCAGTGAGGAAGAATTGCATATTTAATAATATATATATATATATATATATATATATATCCTCTATGATCTACAATAAATTAGGAGTATTTTGTCACACCGGCCTCTCACTATATATACATATAGATGGATTGATTTGATGAGAGTAACACTGAATATCATTGTTTGCACATTACCAACATTTCCTTGACAGACATGTCTATAATGGTTGGATGTTTTATTTTTATTTTCATGTTTTTTTTTGTTTTTTTTTTTCACTATCTAATGAACAAAAAGTTTTATTTCACCAGAGTACGTAAACGTTGAAATATTTGCCAGGGTGATTTGCTTATACTCAAGAACCTTTTCTTTTTTACTTTCATACTAGACTTACGTTTATTACGTCATTCACCTCGAATCAATAACTTAAGCTTTCTTCGTGAATCTTTTACTGACAATCACTTCACGTCTTACTCAGTTCCATAATCTCCAAATCAGGATCAGTTATGTTTTTATAACGTACATTATTTTGCTGTAGATCTCACTCTTCGATTCAAAACAAAAGATATAAAGATAAAATATAGAATTCACCTTTAAGCAGTGTGGACGAGATAATTCATTCAGATGACGCCATAAATCGTAGGGGTTAATTTGCAGCAAATGAGAATTTTCAACAGCTTAACTTGGAGATAATTGCTGTATGCAACCGCTGGCAGATTCTGTTTCCATGGTAATAAGCAATAAGTTTATGAGAACCTTGTAAGACGGTAACTTGTTCAGATGTATGACGATTGCAATGTTAATCATAATTTGCGTCCCCCGGGCGGAAAAAAAACGAGGCTTCATCATTGTCTTTGCTGAAGGTTTAAATGGGCGTTCGTTATTGTCGAATTTGAAAACTGTAAGATTCCCTAGCTGAAGATGACACACTTCTTGAAAACTTCCAAACAAATTGGATCAAAGGTCACGTGATAATTATGGCCGGAATTCTGTTGTTTTAGACTTTGAAAATGGGTCTCCGTTTGGAGAGTCAAAACAAAAATAAGTGGAAATATTGAAATATAATATTGACGAAATATATGACGACATCTTGATTGATTCAAAATTGATTCCATCAAGCGTAAGAACGACGGAATTAAAAAAGTGGCGTAAATATACACAGAACAGTTCTTGAAAACGAATCTAAAAATATTCGAAATTACTCGGGCTGTGTGTGTGGGGGGGGATAATATGAAATCAAAATAAATATGAACTTTGTAAATTTACCGATATCACAAAACACCCAATTCGAAAATATTTGGAATATATTTGTTGAAAATTGAGAGTAACAAACAAAATAATTTGACGGACCAACAAGAAAATATTTGAAGAAGATGCTTCCGCGAATATAGAAAATTAGAAAGATGCAAAATATTAATTTATAAACCATGAAAACGACCAAATTTTCATTTAGAAATAAACGTAAACATCCACGTACAGGAAAATAATTATTTTTGATGGAACTAATGGTTGCTCGTTCACTGAAATAGTCAACCAAAATTATTTTTAAAAAAAACAGCAAAGATAGTGCGTAATTGTAATTTGTATTGTAAGCAGTGAAATTATTAAAATTATAAGTCCCTTTGAATTTTGTTTTCCGTGGTGCAGATCACAAAGTAAAGCTTATATTAATGCAAGTGGTCCAATCTTTAAAGGGTGTAGATATAAGGCTAGGCAATAAAGGGTGTAGATATAAGGCTGGGCAATAAAGGGTGTAGATATAAGACTGAGCAAATAATATTCAAGAAATAAACATTGATGCAAATAATATTAAAATCGAAAGAATAGAAAAGTTAACAACGTCAATGAATTTAAAATGCCAATAAGCCATAACATATAAAATAAAATAAATCTCACAGTCATGTATGTTACATTCTATTAATCAAATATATGTTACTGTCGACTTTATCATTTTTATACATTTATATAAATACCAATGCTAATAAAAATATTGAAAGTTCACGCTATTTACAAGACTTCGTCTCGTAACAGAAATGTTCTTTTCCTTGACATATATTAAATTATATAATATTACATATATCCATATGTGCTATTTTTATTATATATATATATATATATATATATATATATATATATATATATATATATATATATATATATATATATATATATGTATGTATGTATTATAATATAAATCGGGGTACGGCATTTTTTGTTCTCTGGTTTGCTCATATTCTTTTTCAATGAATTATTCCTTAGACTTTGTTTTAAGGAGAAAAGGTCAAAATAATTATCACTGACCATCGGCTATGGAGATACAAGTGGCTAGAAAGTGACCAAAACTAAAGCATAATGTGACCCTAGTGTTGCCCACTAGAAATACACGGAGGGACACCTAATCATGCGGGAAATGGCACTACAAATACTATGCGATTGTTGAGAAGAACTGACAACTCGGTATCCTCAGAATGGAAAGCAGCAGCCACTGATCAGTCAGATCACAAAAATGTAAAGACGGCTAAATTCCATTATGACAATGGGAGAAAGAAATATATTATAATATTAAACCATAGCTTAAACAGGAAAATGAACCACTATTTTCTTACTGCTATCATAATTATTCTTTGCATGATAAATAATATAAACCGATCAATAAATATGAAAAGAATATATATATATATATATATATATATATATTATAAATTAATTGATTTAAATATGGTTTCTTTCGCTACACATTTCTAACCATGTTTCAAGAAAGCTCCGAATTTAATTTTGTAATTAGTTCCATTTCATCCTCAAGCGAATTTTGGAGTAACTTTTAAAATTACTGGGTTTTAAAGACACAGCAAAAATCATAATTCACGTTTCCACGGATACAGAGAAATCCAATTCAACCAGACAAGGGGTGTTTACGTGTTCATTATCGCTGTATTTTGATGTATCAATAAAAAATATCTATAAGAACACCGGATTATATATCTTACTCTTCTTTCTTTCATGCTGGACGCAATCGTAGGCCGCCTGACGATTGCGCCCAGCATGAAACAGCCTGTCGCCTCTGAGTGTTGACTTCAATGTTCGCTTTTATATTTATATTTACATACGCTCTATCTCTGATATCGAGCACTTTATCCCATAAATATATCACACCTTAAAACTATATTTCTTCATATATATATATATATATATATATATATATATATATATATATATGAATGTTTCAATGCTAAATAATCGCAAATTAAATAAATCCTTATTATATGAGATTTTATTATGCAAATCAAAGTTTTCAGCGTAAATTATTAAGCAACCGATGCTTAATAAAATCGTCATACATATAAATGAGTAAAATATATTGTGTGGCTTTCCACATCTAATGTTCATCCTCATTAAATCTATGGATAATAATTTGTTTCTATGGCTTTGTATCCTCGCAGTCGTCTTTCCACACAAACACTGTTGGTCTATGAAGATTCATGTCATTATTATGCAAAACATTGTTTGGTCGTATTCCGTTTCATTATGTAAAGAAGGTAAATGAAACAAAAATTTATATATATAATAGAAATGGCACATATTGATATATGTAAAATTATACAATATAATTTAATATATGTCAAGGAAAAGAACATTTCTGCTACGAGACGAAGTCTTGTAAATAGCGTGAACTTTCAATATTTTTATTAGCATTGGTATGTATATAAATGTATAAAAATGATAAAGTCGACAGAAACATATATTTGATTAATAGAATGTAACATACACGGCTGTGAGATTTATTTTATTTTATATGTTAATATGGCTTATTGACATTTTAAATTCATTGACGTTGTTAACTTTTCTATTCTTTCGATTTTAATATTATTTGCATCAATGTTTATTTCTTGAATATTATATATATATATAATTACAATATGATAAACAATCTTTCCGCTGCGTAATATTATCTCACACGAGGAATTACATTATTTGCGAATATTTATAATAAAACTTGATATTAAAAATTAAATTGGCATTGTATATTTATCATATATCCTGATATCGATTATTTAATACCAATTCCAATGTAAAAACATGATATGCATAATAAAAGATGACCTTCGGTATCTGCGCAGACGTATTTGATGCATTTAGCTTGATTTGCGCAGACATATAGGAATGCGTAAAACTAATACATATATGCACATATGTAGTTATAAATATACGTATATACTTATATATATACATATATATATATATATATATATATATATATATATATATATATATATATATATATATATATGTGTGTGTGTGTGTGTGTGTGTGTGTATCTAAGGCTTATAAATGGAAATAAATACATTCACATATTTATACAAATCTTTACGCACACATAAATATATTTGTGTAATACCCCCCCCCACACACACACACACACATACGAATATATATATGTGTGTGTGCGCGCTCGGGGGTGAGGGCGCTTGTGTCTATTTTACTATGAAACAGAGTATCCATTATTTATGATTCCTTATACCAAAGGTCTTCGCTCTGAATCAGAATTGTTTCTCTGTTCCATTGCCATATAGCTTCACAGTGGCCCACCCACACAACCTGTATTTGTCCATGAAGATACACGTCATTATTATGCAAAACCCCCTGCCATCCAGACGAATGTCACCTCAGGTCAGATGAATGTTTTCTTTCATTCCATTGCCTGATGCGAGTAAATGCAAAAATGGAGATTTCGTCTCCGGAACTTTTCTCTCCTATTAGAGCGACTGTAAATTTTTTTTTTTTATTACTTTGTTGGTTGGAATGTATCCCGATTGCAACCAGAGAATTACAGCTGATTTTCAATGCTACTGGAGATATGCTGTTGAGTGAAATAAATTTACGTTTCTGTATCGAATTAAAGAGAAATGAATTTAGAAATATTACTCCGTTTTTAAATCATTTAAATGCCGTTTTAATCACCAACATACACACACAACCCTAAATATTATAAGTCACTCTTAACTAGATTCCCCAAAACTGTATCCTTGTGACAGACTAAACCTAGACATATAAATGACTATTTCGTTAGAAACAGCTGATTGAAATTTACTAACAAGATTAAAAAATGATTGAGATTTATCTCAGAGGGAATGTCTGTGAAATTTTTTTTTCAAGTTTCAAATATATTCAGCTTTAATTTTATAATTTCCTTTTTACTATTTTCTGGAATTAAAAGACCAAATGGCGACGCTATGTATGCTTGAAAATGTACGTTTAGAATGAAATCGGAATGGTTCGTGAGATTGAGCTTGAAAAATAATTATTTAAACCAAATTAACTTTGTATTTCTAATAGGTGTTTGCTTAGTCACCTATTCTACAAGTCACCCACTTGCAAAATTAGACGTAGTTATATTAATATCGCACACACATACACAAATGCACGCATATATATATCTCACTTTAGCATTTAAATAAACACTAATTACAAAGCATGAACACATATGGCATGTGTTTGTGCGCGTTTGTACATATATGTGTATGTAAATGCATATATATATATATATATATATATACCCATGTATATGATTAGTGTATATGGAATAAATTCCAATAACCAACAATTACTATTCTTAAAAGAGTGCTCAGTACAAAGTAGAGCAGATATAATTATTTATTTTTAAAAAATTTATAACATAAATATGTTATATATATATATAACCCGGTGTTCTTATTGATATTTTTTAGTGATTATATAACATATTTATGTTATAAATGTTTTTTAAATAAATAATTATATATATATATATATATATATATATATATATATATATATATATATATATATATATATATATCGGGTGACATTTATATATATATATATATATATATATATATATATATATATATATATCGGGTGACATTTGAGCTATCTCCTGTGGAGGACTCTTAATTTGGAATCATCACAATAGCTAGGGAGGAGTAGATGCAGTAGACATCAATAAACTACAGAATAACTCAAAATTGATAGCTGCGTTTAAGTATTGAATTAATGTTTAAGCTTACCTTTT
This sequence comes from Acanthosepion lycidas, assembly GCA_963932145.1. NCBI lineage: Eukaryota > Metazoa > Mollusca > Cephalopoda > Sepiida > Sepiidae > Acanthosepion > Acanthosepion lycidas. The sequence continues at coordinate 158,641,573 of OZ010571.1, forward strand.
AAAAGTTCAACGATCATTCTTCTACTTCCACTTAACTTGAAGAGGATTTGATGTACGTAGATTCTTATTTTCCATACAAACAATTATTTTTATTTCATTTTTATTTATATAGGTGACAGAACAGGAGACAATTAATAAGATAAAATTAATATAGCGTAAAGATGGGAAAATAGAAATTAGAATTAGTTATACATTCAAAATTCTCCCAGGAATTCTCAGATCAAAAAACCCCAGATCTACTTTATAGTAATTTGGTATTTACTCGACACCAACGAAGTCGCGTTGTGACACAAGGTCGGTTTAATGTCGCCCCTGAGTGCACTCTGCCCAAAGACAGAGACGCAACTTAGAGAAGATAAATAGATGTGTTATAAACCATTCGACGGAGGGGGTAATTTTACTTGACTCCCCACTCAGTCAGGTTATGACACAAGGTCAGTTTTTAACTTAGGGACCCGAGTATCTTCATTCGCTAGCTGGTCACAGTAAGACAGGGCTTGTCAAAGCTGGTCTAAGTTAGTCATAGCTGGGCTTAGCTGGTCAGAGCCGGTCTAAGCTAATCATAGCTGTGATAGCAACAGCGCATGGACGGATCCCTGTGAACGGTAAGGATTCGAATGCGTATACCCCTCAAGAGAGGAATTAACAGACTGTATTTACTTGACACCCCACTAAGTTAGGTCGATATTTAACGTGAGGACCCGAATGTCTTTATTCGGGCCGCTGGTCTTAATTGGTCATTCTTTGTCCAATCTGGTCAGAGCTGGTCTATGCTAGTCATAAACTGGTCTTATCTGGTCAGATGCGGTCCAAGCTAGTCATAGCTTTGATACTATTAGCGCTGGGACAGATCCCTGTTACCGGCAAATATGAGAATGTGTATACAACTTTAGAGAGAGGAATTTACACTGTAATTACTTGAAAGCCCAACAAAACCGAGTCAGGTTGCAACACAAGGTCAGTTTTTTTGACGTGGGGAACCGAGGGTCTTCACTCGGGACACTGGTCTTAGCTCGTTCAAGCTGGTCATAGCTGGCCAGAGTCGGTCCAAGCTAATAATAGCTCATTAGAGCTGGTCCAAGCTAATAATAGCTCATTAGAGCTGGTCCAAGCTAGTCATAGCTGTGATACTGTCAGCACAGGGACGGATACCTGTGAGTGGTAAGTATGAGAATGTGTATACCACTCGAGAGAGGAATTTGCACACTGAAAGCTCAATCTCTGTATTATATATTATCTACTTCTATGCAATATTACTATTCAGTTTTAACTTCTTTATATATTGTTTTATTAAAAAAAAAGTTTATTTCATTAATTAACTGTCCTTCGTTACTGTTCTTTTATCCGAGGATTGTTTTGATTTTCATACTGATTTTCATATTTCAAAAATTTCAATTAGTGAATATATCTTACTTTGCGAAGCGATAGCGAGCGGGCGAAGCTTGATAGTAAATAAATATATATATATATATATATATATATATATATATATATGTGTGTGTGTGTGTGTGTGTGCGTGTGTGTGTGTAAGTTGGGCGCCGAAAACGTTCGGTAAAATTTAGCCATCAAATATTTCTTAGCCTAACAGGTACTTTCCACTGCCTTATATCGGGATAGTCCACTCGAAATGTATTGCCCAGAAATATTATGGTTACAATATATCTTATATTTGGTTATTTCGAATAATCAACAAACTGCATTCGTTTGTGCCCCTTCAATGGGAATTTAATTTATGTTGTGAATCGACTTTCAATCTTGTCAGCGAATCACTATTTTCTTTCAGTCCGTGTCTTCACGTAAATCAAAGCACACGTATTTGTTATGTGTGTCCATGTTTAGCTGTAATGTTGAGTACAGTCGTGTACTTATTTCTGCACAGAATGTTATTTCATTTCTGTCGATTTCCCAGCGTGAAATTATATTCAATGCTTTTCTCTTACAACACTTAACAGTTTTCACTGACATGCAATGATCGTTTTGATCGAAGGCTCATCCACACCCAGATCAATTGATCTCTTCCTTTTATTGATTTCACATGAACTGAAATTATCAACTGCTTCTTGAACATTACAGTTTTATATTTCTGTCTTTAATATAGGTTTTTCTTTACGCTTTTAATCTGACAAGAACATACGTGTATATGTATGTGCACGTATATGTACGCACGCGAATGTGTGTTTGTATATGTTTGGAGGCATGCACCTCTGTATGTGCAGGAGTTTAAAATTTTTTGAGTTGACCAAAATCCTGTCATTTTTGTCGATGATTCATTATATTCCAGGTACTTTCAGAACGTAGTTGATCATGTCCCTCCACAACTTCCTGTCTTTTGTTCCTCTAGATAATTCTTGCTCCGTTACCATTCGCTTTTTTTTCTATCTTTCCGCCATTATGTTGCACGATGCGTCTCTCTGCTTCTCTTGTTTTAGTGTATCCTGTGAGTGTTTGATTCTCTATGCCTTCTATCCTCATAATGTATACCAGAAATTTAATCTGTTCTTTACTGATTGAGATTATGTTTCTTTGATGTTCCTAACAAACCAAAAATGGTGATATATTTTTGCAGCCAAAATTTAGATTAACGACCGAGAAAAAACTTTTTTTTTAAATATGGATTGTACACCGTAAAAGGCCGTAGAATGCATCAACCGAACATTGTGGTAACATTAAATGTAACAAAAATAATGAGTTTGATCATCCGAACTAATCTTGCATTCATCTCAAAATTATAGAAGAATGTGATAGCTCTGATCACAACAGATGTCTTTATGTTCGATTGTCATAATGGGACTTGAATCTTTGTTAACTGATAAAATGGGTCATCGAATAACTTCTCACGAATTTGTTTCTTGAAATGTTGGCGGCTCTTTAATAGTCTGTTAAATAAGTGTAAAATTAAAAAATCATGAATAAATATTTTTTTCTGAATTATAAAAAGTCAATTTTATTCTATTTTTTTCTTCTCGTTCAAACAAAATTCAAAAACTTTCGTCTATTTCTTTATCCGAGTTTTTAAACTGTGGGATCTTCTTTAATCCTGTTTTGCTTGCCAACATGTCCACTTACCTGACACTTCCATTTCTATCTACGACAATAAAGAGGCTTGTTCGGCTACGCATGCGTATACCATCTTTCTGCTTCCTGATTCTATGGTCATGCCGCTTTCGTTTTCTTTTTATTTGCGTTTATTTTCAAACAGTTTGAGTGTTCCCTTTTCATTCGATCTATAATTTCTAATCTCACTTGAAGGCTACAACCATAAAATGCTTCTTTCCCTTGTCAATGAATCTCATTATCATACACATGAATATTATAAGCCACGAAATAAAATGCTCAATCCCTTTAATCATAGTCGGCTTCAGTGCACAAATGTAACATTCCTTTTAGATTTAATATTAATAATAATGTTATTATGTCATTACCATCATTATATCAGACAAGTATTATTATTATTATTTGTAGTCTCTGCGTTTTCACATCAATAGTAAAGAACGAAATCAAATGTGTGAGAATCTAAATACCTTTGTATACATTTCAATATTCCAGATCATTTTCGGGATGCTATCGCCGAAATACTTTCAACACTTTCTTTGATATCCATTTTAACGGCTTTTTAAGAATCTTTAAAAATGTTCCAAGTGATCCAATAATGATTGGTAACACTGTCATGTTTCTTTTCTCTCGCATGATACAAATCTTTTCTGCTTTTTTACTTTCAAATTGATTCTGATTTTGAACTTGATATCAACGATTTGTTAAATATTTTTTTATTTTATGTTGATTAGATCGAGACTTTTACCTCGAAGCCATTTAACATCCCAAAGAACTTTATTTTTATGCTATAAACTGTCTCAACTGTCTTAACTCATCGTCGTTTGCACAATTCACCACCCACCATCTTTCCTACCCATTCAAGTCTATTTTTTTACTGTTTGCAACAAAACCTGCTGCAACCACTTATTATATGATTGATAGTTTAGTTGCTGAACAAATGAATTTTATTATTTTGTAGTCCACTCTTTGTTTTAATATGAATGTTTCATACTTAAATACTGTTGAACACCATTAATCGAATTTATTTTCCTTTTTAAATCGCCTCTTGACAACCATGTCATCTCCAATTCTTTTTGTTTGTCCCTTAAAATATGTTTGAAGTTCTTGTCGTCTTGTCCTCCTGATATTTCAACTGCCAAGGTTTATTTGTTATAATTAAATTACTCTTCTTTGTTTTTCTTCCCTCCGAGAAGAATCAATGAACTTTGCAGACAATTCCTATTGTCTCTTTCCTCTTCATATGCAGCCTATCAACAACAACATCCCAAAGTTCAAATGCTTTCTTCTTGATTGCCAATTTCTTCCTTTTATCATGTTTTTATTTTAGCTTTTCTCTTGTCCAGTTAAAAAAAAAAAAACATTTTTTTACTCTGGATTCTCTTCAAGTATTTCTTCCTTTGTTTTCTGCATTTTTGCTGCTGAGTTTGGAGAATTCTTCTGATTCTTTCCTGACTTCTGTTCTGCTTCCTGGCCAACTTCAGATATTTCTAAAGATGTCCAATTCTTCTTTCATTGTGTAAATTTCAATTCTTTATCTTTGTTTCTTGTTTTCCTTTCTGAATCAACAACATTTAACCACATTGACCATCCCGACTCTGCATAAAGATCTTCAGTTCGCTTTGATTTACATGCTAGTCTTCTATACTTTGCATATTTACTTTGCTTTAGAATTCCGGGAGATGCAACGAGGCGGTTATAGAGAAAAAGGGAGATAATCAACTTGTAAAATGCAGTAGTTTATGTTCGCCATGATTAGTTTGTCCTCCTGAATCTTTACGAATTCCAACAAGAAAATGATTAACATTGAAGTTTTTCAAACTCTACATTTGTGTGATTTTGTCGCCTGCTTCCTTATATTTTATTTATGTGAAATTTTTCTTCTTTTTCTCTGAGAATTTAAGTTTGAAAAATAAATCACTTGTTTCTCTGATTCGTTTTGAAAATTCTTTTTCTTGGACAAGTACACAGTTTTCAAATGAGTGATATATTTCGTATGAAAATTAAGATCAACCACATAAGAGACAGGCTTGTTCCTCTAATTGTTAGTCTAGACTGCAATTATCTAATGTTTGGAACTTTTTGTTTGTTTGTTTTTTTTCACTGAAATCTTTAACGGTATCTCGTAAATTTTATTTTTTATGAGCAAACCTGACATCTTTTTAGAATTTTCTAATTGATCACGTGGTTGCATTTTCAATAATCTCTTCTCATTTCTTTTAATCAATTCGAACCTCAACATTGGTTCTTGTTTCTTCGTTGGGGGAAATAATCGTCTATTTGTTTTTTGATCGTTGTAACTCTGTTTTTCTGACATGCATAAAGCTTTTAACTTCTTTTTCTGACTCCCACTATATACCGAATCAGTTCTTTTGATGTTGTCAGCTTTTATTTATTACATTCGTTTATTAACTTCTTTCTCATTCATTTTTCCTCACTTCATATTTCCCCGTTTTTTTTTATTGTTCTTCCTGGTAATTTGGAAAAAAACATCTTCAATGTTGTTGTTGTTAGCAATTATTATTATTATTATTGACTGTTACGTCTATTTCTCTATTTCTATTCCTTGTCTTTGCATGCTGAATCTAATATGGGGCTTGAATAAGTGTCTCTCCTTAAATCTCTATCACATTCCTCAGTAGTCTTACAGGTGGCAACACCTTTCATTCTTGTGTTTTAAACACTGTCCCAAGTCTGACATCTATTGTAGCACGACCCTAAAATGGCGTTCTATAGTTTTCTTAGATTCTGGGTGAGGTACTCTGGTATGTTTCTCAGTTTTGCTCTTCTTCCGGCTTCACTCTATGAGATCTACGAGATTAGCACGCTCAAGTTCCATTGTTTCAGTTATCGGATTTGGTATTCTCGCCCAAATAAGACAGTCGGTCAAAATCCCAAAGTATTTAAATCTTTCAATTTTTAGAATGACCTCTCAATTGCGCTCAGGCTCGAACCCAAGTCGCTTGCACGATTCCCATTGCATTACTGACTCCACCCAGTCTCATTTTCATATTTTTTCTCACCTTTCCATGAAGCTCAGCCGGATTATCTAAGATGGAAAGTGAGACAGACACTGAAGAATGCTAAGACACCCAAATCAAACATTACGAAACTGGAGAGGCTGGCAATCAGAACCCTACAGAGGAATGAAAGCATCATTATTGCTACCAGTTGACAAAGGCAATGCAACTAGATGATGACAAGTCGGAATATACAGAAAAACTAGAAAACCTCATTGCAAATTGTAGCTACAGTAAAGAAAGACACTACAATGAAAACGAAACGCAAACTGTCACAGATCCTAATCAAGAACAAGGACCAATTCGCACCTGAGACATACAAGCAGTTGTCACAAGGTTACACAAAGCTACGCAACATTCACAAAGACGGTATTCCGCTCGGGCCGATTGTTAGCTGCCAAGGCTCTGTGTGCCACCCTCTGAGTCGCTTCCTAGTAGATATAATCGACCTATTAATCGGAAAGTCACCATCATATGTCCGGAACTCCGCCCACTTCGTCGAAATAATCAAAGATGCTCTCATCCAATCCAGCCATATGGTGAGCCTAGTCGTGGTGCGATTGCTCACCAAGGTACCCACGGTGGAGGCATTCCCGGGAGTCAGGTACAGACTGGCCTCGGACTCCGAGAAGAACGGATCAGTATACCAATAGATAACCTGATGAATATGCTGACTTTCTATACGCAAACATACTTCGAAATCGACAGGATGATTGGGGAAAAGGGTGATCACCGCCCCCTTTGGGATGAGGTTGAAATAATAGGCAGAGAGCATCACTGGAAAAACTTTAGGAATCAGCATATATTTTAGGCCACAAAAATCTCCTGAGCCGACCAAGCACAGATATGAATACATTATGGGAACCAGTAATAAGGAATGCTAAAGAAAAGCAATGAATAACAACAAAGCATTGCAATATAAGCTCTGGTAAAAATGCAATAATAATAGCAGAAAATTGCAATATAAGCACTGGTAAAAAAAAAATCGTGGTGAGAAATTAGGTTTATAAATCTCAAAAATTCATACACAGATGTTCTCAAAGACACATAGCACAGTGGATAAAGACGTTGGTTAGACCCAGAGTTGTGAGTTCAATACCAGACCACACGGCAGTGGAGAACTTGGAGAGGAATAACAGGGAAATAACTAAACCTAAATGGCACATGGAACCAGAAAAATCTACCCCAGTGGACGAAATAAAGGGTTCGATCAACATTCAATCACCTGATGAAGGCCTGAGCGTACAACGGCCGAAACGTTGTAAGAATATGCGACAGAATATAAGGACTAAAGGTCCGATAATGTAAATAATGTAATGTAAATAACAACAACACTTATTTACATTATTCGGACTATTGTCGTCATCTTTGTCGCCATATTTATTACAACGTTTCAGCCGTTGTACGCTCCGACCTTCTTCAAGTGGTTGGAATGTCGAACTGAACCCTTTATTTCGCTCACTGGGGTAGACTGTTCTAGTTCCATGTGCCATGTTTGATGGATGTCAGTTATCAGTTATCTCCTGTTAATTCCCCTCTGCAAGTTCTCCACTGCCTTAACCGGGTATTGAACTCACACTCTTTGGGTTTTGTCACTGGATCTAACTAACGCCTTTATCCACTGTGTCATGTGTCCTTGAGGAACTAGAATAGTCTACCCCAGTGAGCGAAATGGTTCTGTTCGACATTCTAACCACCTGAAGAAGGCCGGAGTGTACAACGGTTGAAACTTTGTAATAAATATGGCGACAAAGATGAGGACAATAGTCCGAATAATGTAAATAATGTACATAATACCTCATCTCAGAAATATAGACAGATACTGAACAACAACACTGTTATTACGTTCGATATCTCATTCTTTTAGTCTTCCTGTAAGAGCGCGCTTAAAATATTGCTTGGTGAGTTAATAACTATGAGGACCACTGTCTTTTATATGTTTTACAATTACAGTAATCTTCTATTCCATATTTTCTATATTTCCTTCTCCTTCAAATTCATTCTTTCGATCGAATGTAACAGCCGCGTCCAATATTTGACAATTATCTTTCTTTCTTTTGATGAAGCTTTGTTTAAATCTCAATCCTGATCTAGTTTTCATTTGGTCGTATAATATTTTTTTGTATGATCGAATCCAAGTCACTTGTACAGTTCCCAATGAGTAACTCTTCCCTTCCAATCATGTGAGTATTTGTTTTTTTTCTTTTCAGCCTGAGGCCAGTTTACAATCTTATTTCCTCTATTTCTGCAAAGACATAATTGATTATTACATTTTTGTTTAACAGAATATAAATATCTCATTTTAGATGTCCTCTGCCCGGTAAGCGCAACGAAAGATTGTTTAAGTATTGTGCTACATTTAATGCCAACACGAATCGTTAAAACTTATTAAAAATTCCAATCAACAGATTTTTTCGCTATATCGTCCTTTTAGCATTTTCATTCTCAAATTCAGAAATAGATCCCTCCAACCCATGTATTCCCCTTTTAAGTAACATTTCTGTTGCGAATGCAACTTGTATCAAGTAAATTAACATAAACATATTCATCGAACCAATCAGAAAAAAATTTACTTTCGTTTGCTAATAAGTAGGACAATAAAAGGAAATAAAGTACAGTGATATCAATATATGAATTTAAGTATCAAATTAACGAAATTTGTCGTACAGCCAATAATTTAATCGCCTTAAAACCAATTGTTCTGTGTTTCAGTGAATCTTCCATTAGTTTAACTTTATATCAGATATTAACTTTAATTTCTGAAACACTAGTAACTGTACAGCAATATATAGCTATATGCAAATATAAATATTATTACTAACTGCTTATTGCTTATTTCATCTGGTGCCTTTAGTACTAAGTAAAAAGTATTACGGCCCAAAGGGAACAGCGCATTGAATGACCATCGGTTCCTAATGATCATGAACAAATACATCCGGCTAGAAATAATCATAGCAACAGACAAACGACACTCCATCCACCAGGTGATCCTTTATCTTGTTTGTAATAATGGAGATGGCGGACCTAACGGTGTGTGTTTCTGTTAATCTCATCATATCGGAAACAGCGTCACAATAAGCTCGGGACATTTCTAATTGAAATCTGGAGTACTTACATTAGGGGGCGTTTCCATTTGTTCAAACTGGTGGTAGAGTTCAGATGCGGCGCAGACCTCATAAGGCTATGTTCTCTAGTTGACCAGCAAAGCACCGTATTAGCTTGTGGTGGTTCCATAACGGTGTGAGTTGCATTTCTGTAGCATGGGCTGGTTGTCTAAAGAAACATGTCATTTCCCACGGATCGCCAAGTTGTCTTGCTTTGTGACCATTCCTGGACTCGATCTACCCCAAGAATTGCAGAAAATGTATTTTCTACAGCTTCCGGTGAGTGGCGTTCCCACTGAGTTCATCCAACATGACCCTATTCGATAATTGTCGCGACGTAATAGGTTTATACCACGGCATGCATGGACCAAAGACGGTCTTAGATGGCATGATCAAATTTCATATCTCATATTCAGTAAAAGTTAAATTGCAATTACGTCACCAGTACATTTGGAAAGGGAACGTATATATAGTGATTTACAAAGCATAGTTTAGATGTGGCACAAGGCCGAAAGAATGGGGCACCCAGTGAGGATCTTATTCACTACTCAGTTATAATTGAACTAACAAGAGAAATTTGCTAAGTGATTTCCCAAGAGAAGATTAGATATGGTACAAGGCCGTAAGTATGTGTCACCTACTGAGCTTTGAACTCACTACTCAGTTGTAATTGATCTGGCTAGACAAGATTGTGAACCATTACACCACGTGGAAATGCTCATAGGAAACGTATATATAAATAAATATAAGTAGATACTTTGCAGAGTAGTTTTAAGAAAAGGTTTATTTTCGGCTTTGCGTTTCGATACACAAAATGTTGCATCCACCCCCCTATTGATAGATGATGGATTTGACATAAGGAAACGTTGACTTGCAATAAGTAAAGCCGTTTCCTTGTTGATCATCATTCGACTTCCATTGGAAGCTCAATATTGTGAATAAATGAAGAGTTGCTATCCATCAAAAAAAGTGCCATTCATTTTACTATAATTGGTATTGTGACACCAGCTGTAACACCAGCTGTGACACCAGCTGTAACACCGACTGTAAATACGTTTATTCTATTTAGCGCATAACTCGGTTTTATTTCTAGACATTCATTTTCCTTTTAAGCGAGTTGATTGCATTTATTCACGTGCTACTGTTTTTCTCATTATATAAAGACAAGATTAGTCATTCTAATAATAATCTATAAGTTAAGTAAATCACACCATAACATTGCGGTGAATTCTTTATAAAATTTGCATTGCGCACGATCTTCCGAATATTTAATTTAATTCTTGATTAGATCTTCATTTTTCGTTCATTAAATATAATACACGGAAATATTTCCAACCCAGTGTTCAATTAGATGACATGTCCCAATCTTTTCGAATTCTTACTATTTTTTTATATTGTCCTTTCCAAATGTAGTTAATTATGTCTTTTTTTATTATCTTTGAATTACAATGACTTCTTGGAAAAGAGTGTGTATTGTGTTCTCACTGTTTTCAACGGTTTTAAATTCATAGTTTTCCTTTTGCTGGATTGACTGCAACTCATGGATAGAAAACCCTGTCTACTCTTGTATTTAAATCATTGCTAGTAAGTGAAATGAATTCATATGTTTGTCAAGGGACATTACTGGGAAGTGAATGTAATAAACCTGAAATTAAACTCATTTCATCAACTCCAATTTCCATTATTCTACCCGTTAATCCCACTTTATATTAATTAACGATGTTCCAGTGTTTCGGTTAACGCGATTTGGTAGTAAGGTTGCGTCAGTTAGAACGGAACCGTAATGTCCAATCTGGAATCTATTAGCGCCAACACCAACAAAGGCAAATCGAAAAATAGACATCAGTGTTAAGATTTCTCTTATTTTCTTTACTAACACTCGCCATTCGTTTAGACATTCTAGTTAACAAAAGAAGTAGAAAAGGAAAACTACAAAGCAAATTCTAAACATCACAAAATACAGAATCTCTTTGAAGAAGGTGAAATATTATATCACCGAGATTTTTTCTTAAGAATACAAATGAAAAGCAGATTGGCTAATAAATGGATCAATTAATGTAATTCATCTTTAGACGTTCAAGGACTTTTTTTTTAGTGTGACGTCGTCCCCTGGTCGCAGCGCCAACCGTGACGTTCTATCCTAGTCTACCACGGCACCAACTGTGACGCCCCTAAACAGCACCAATTGTGACGTCCTCGCCGCGGCGCCAGCCGTTCGCTCCTCGCTGCTCCGTTCGAGTGTCGCCGCTCCAAATGTGACGTTCTAACCTTTTGGGCGATTCGGGTTGGAATCTGGTTAGATTTGATATCAGCCTCGTCGTTCCCAACTCGCTTCCAACGCCTGGTTACCAAGGTAACTGCACTGATCCCCCAGTCCGCCTACCCACGTTGTGAATTGATCTTAGGCAGACGAGATCAAACAGTGGTTGGGGCCGTTCTGCAAACCGAGTTCAACGGGGGTGATACCACACAAATATGCATAAAAGACAATAAAATGAAAACTCAAAAGTTCAAAATATCAAAGAAAAAGGTAACAAGCTTTATGTCTAGTTGTTCGATACATAGGACTGCATCTATCTCCCGACCCGTTCTATGGATTGTGACACGTCGTTTTCCGCTAGGCAAGTTTTAACACTTCAAGTTGTCTGCTCTCTAAGAAATTGGTGTTTCGGTGGGTCTTTGGACGAAAGTCAAAAGAAAAAACCTATTTCGGTGATCTGGATCTAAGTCGCTCTTCAAAATAATTGTTCTTGGATTGAAGAGAAGTCCGGAATGTGCGTGAATCTTGGTCAGCTATCTGCGAGGCTTGCTTCAACTGGAGACTGACTCTGGGAACTGCTGGGACTCAACTCAACTCCTTCTGCTCGTTGTGGCTTCGTTTATATGGGCGCCGACCAAAACCGGGGTGAGTTTGTCGGCTCCGGGGGGTTTCCTCGATAATTCTAAATACATATCCACCTCTCCGGTTAGGAATTTCCACCTTTTTCCATTTTTGGGAACCTTTCCTCACTCCCACCTTCTCATCATACTTCAGAGGGGTGTGAACTGCCCTCCCCACATCTTCGTAGCAACCTCTCTTACTCATCCTCCAGATGGGCTGCAACAGCCTCCCTCGTGCGTCACGTGATCACCACTCGACCAATGATGTCTTAGTCGGGCGTGGACGAATCCGCGGCTTTGTTTCAGGAAGAAAAAAAAATATCTTGCTTAACTAAAAAAAAAAAAAATTATCTCTTCTCTTTCCCTTTTCTTCCTCTTAATCGCCGTTATCATTTCTCTGGCCGCGAACGGGACAATATGACAATGGCGGTCATAACTATTGTTCTACACGTGGTTTTAGTCAGGTATTTTACCGCTAATTATCAGAATGGGTGGTCTTCCTAACACGGTCTCAAAAAGAAACATCTCCAAAGTTTCAGTCAGTCTGTCGCCTCGAAGAAAAAAAAAACACTTCTAGGTTCCCATTCATTTTCCTTCGGTACATATTTCTGATAACATAATTTTATTATCGCAGGCCAAGGATGTTCCGTCGAAGGAAAATCGGTCAACGGACACTCGTAGGTGGTCCTTAATTTTTCATATCTGTCCAAAGTCCCTTTAGTTGCCTGTTTTTCGTCACTTATCGAAATAACATTTTCATTTGAATTTTTTTTTCTTTGGCCAGCCGGTCTGTAGTTGATAATAAGATGTCTTCCCGTACCAATAGTTTGTTTTCATATCCTTAGATAACACAGCCGATGCAAAAACATATCTGATTCTTTCTTTCTTTCCCTTTCTTTTTACTCAGAATTTCCCTGTCATTGTAATGACACTCTTTCGCCATTTGTTACTTATCAAAATATCCTTTTATTCATTGTCTCTTAGCCGTGTGTGTGTTCTTGCTTATCACCCACGATTCGGTCCTTAGCCTCTCCTTTTCCTCTTTTCTTTCTTTTCCCTTTCTGCCTCGTTAAATGATGCCACATTAGTTCGATATGATTCGTTTTCTTTTTCCGCATTTTCTTCTGTAGAACGGGTTTTTTGTGACATTGCTGATTAAGCCAAACAAACGCCGACGCACAAAACAGAATTTGCTTCTGAATTTACGTCCTTTACTTAAGTCTGTTGGTCACGAGGTTGAAACACTTGGATTTGGATTTTTAAATATTTACTTGGGTGAGAGTTTTCGCGAACGTTTCCGCACCCTGTTTGTCAATTTAGAGAGGAGAAAGGCAAATGAAAATTACACGACCCTCTTTTCCTGGATCTAGATATTCGCCCAGGTTATCAGGTCTGACTCGTAAACTATCTCTGAATTGACCTTTATTAACCTTTATTAATCATTAAATGCTTGGAATACAATTCTTACCAAAGATTTTCAATAGGATTCAAGTCAGGACCCATTGAAGTTCATGTCAGAACTGTAATCTTCTTTTTCTGAAGCTACATATGTTTGGGATCATTATCTTGCTTAAAATAAATCGACGACCTGGATGAAGAATTTGCGCTGATAGTTGTATATTTTCATCTAGAATTTTGATATAGTCTGCAGATTTCATTATTCCTCTTAATGCAAGTATTTGTTCAATCCTCATTGAAACCCAAAACATGATCGAGCCGCCTCCATGTTTTAATGTTGCCACTGTGTTCTTTGGGAGGAAAGTCTCACCTTTCTTGCGCCAAATCTTCTGTACAAAAGCTCAATTTTTGTTTAATCTCTCCATAGAACATGTTCCCAAAACCAATTTTCTTTGTCCAAGAACGTTATGGTTAAATTAAACCGAACAATAAAGTGACATGATTTATGAGGAGGGGTTCATCGTGGTCATTTCCATGCAATCCATTTCTATTTAAACATCATTGTATTGTGCGACTACTTACGCTTATAAACATCATATCCAAACATTTGGCGATGTCTTTAAAAACAACTATTTTGTTTATATTAACTTCTCATCACAGTTTCGTGAGATTCTCGATGACAATTTGGATTTTCTTCCACGCCCAGGCAAATTCTTTGTCGTGTCAAACTGTTTAAACTTCTTATAGCGGACTAACCCTAACCCTAACTGTAGATCTGGGTATAGCTAACCGGTTTGAAATAGTGCTTTACCTATTTCCCGACTTGTGGAAGCAAATAATTCTCTGTCTCAAGTCAACGCTAAGTTCCTTTCTCTTCCCCATTGTGTTGCTAACGTAAGCATAACAATGCTGACTCTATATGCAACACGTGATGTTCTTTGCTGGAATTATCCCAAATATTCTAAAGAATAAACAGTCTAGAAGGCTTCACCGATAAAATAATTATGTAAATTACTTATATTTTCACGACTCAATCAATTTAAAATGATATTTTCTTCTGTACGAATAATTTTGTCTTTTTCTATTTTACATAATTCGCCCGTCAAATTTGCTCTATTTAACCTATTGTGCTGAAAATTGAGTTTTATATTCCTTTTTTTTTTTTTTTTTTTGCGATTATTAAAATATAAAAATGCTTGCATTATATGGGCATTAGATTCGGAAAAATGGATAAAAATATTCAAAATTGATGGGTGTATGAATAATTTCGTCGTTAACTGTATGTGCGCATATATATATATATATATATATATATATATATATATATATATATATATGCACATATAGTTAACGACGAAATGTGTGTGTGTGCGTGTGTGTGTGTACATATATTTATATGTGCATATTTATAGCTACAGGTGCATATAATCCTACGCAGATTTTCAAGTATGACTTATTACAGATAAATAGGCCCTGTACCGTTATACTTACGTCAGCATTCTTCGATTCATTGTTCAGGTTTTGAATTCCACATTTATGGTAAGATCTTTTTCAATGACTGGTTTTAGACACCCCAATGTATTATACGCGGTCTTGTTAACTAAACATGAAATGTATGAGAGCTTCTGTTCTCGGTTTAATGCTTGAGGACAATTGCATTGGAGAATTCCAACGGCTTCTGTTTGTAATGTTTCCAGAGGGACTGTCAGCACACCATTCTGCGGCCAGAGGGCCAACCTGCTCCACTGACTGAGAAACAGATACACACGCATACACTATAAATACAGATGCACACGCATACACAATAAAGTAACTTACATGAAGATCGCAGTAAATACGTAAAAATGCAGGTGTTCACTGAAGCACCAATAGGCAAATTTTCATTTATTTTCATAGGTTATATATACAGTAAACAATATATAGATACGTGAATTGCCATATATACTCCAATACAAAGAACAGAAGAAATACATTCACACTCACATTCTTACACACAGATACACAAAGAATCTTATTTCTCTTAACAAGCTTGTTAGATATACACATTTCTTCTTCTTTATGTTGTGTCCCTTCAGGTTGTTGGTGATCATGGCCCTCCGCAATTTTCTGTTCTTTGTATCTCTTACCAAATGTTGTCTTTTTGTGCTTTCTAATTTGTATGCGCAGCCTAATTCAAACCACCTTCCATCAACAATTAAGCATATACCCACATCAATAGAGAAAAGAATCAGCATGAACTCCGCTAATACAACACTGTAATTTTTACAACACAGCGTTTTTGTATCCGCTATTTTTTAGGGCTAACATAAATTATAGAAACAATAGTACTAACCAGATGAAAAACAAGAAAAAGAAAACGGTTAGTATTAAGCTAGGACATAAGTTCCTAGCTTTAATTAAAAACACTTTCCTACTAATAGCAGACTTAGCAAGATCTTTAATAAAAACACCTTAAAATTAAGTTACAGTTGCACTGAGAATCTAAAAAGAATCATAAAAATAACATAATAATAAAATCCTGGAAAAACGCGCATGTCAAAACAGTATTAATAAAAATCCTAAACTAAAATGAGACATAAATAATGAAAAATTATGTGATTAAAGAAACCCTGAAGACTGCCCGTTGGGAAATAAATGCCGCACAAAATCTGTGGTATACCAATGCACTATCTCATCCATTGAGAGTCCTAACACTGATA
Source organism: Acanthosepion lycidas (assembly GCA_963932145.1). Classification (NCBI taxonomy): domain Eukaryota; kingdom Metazoa; phylum Mollusca; class Cephalopoda; order Sepiida; family Sepiidae; genus Acanthosepion; species Acanthosepion lycidas. The sequence goes on from OZ010571.1 coordinate 158,657,725, forward strand.
GGATATACATTGGTTCAACGAAGAATGAATTTAAAATTAGATGGAGACAACACAAAAGCTCCTTCAATAATATAATAAATAGAAATCAGACATCTCTATCCAAATATTTTTGGCATTTAAAAGAAATGAATAAAACACCAAACGTAAAATGGAAAATAATAAATAGAACAAGAACTTGTAAAACCTGGGATGACCCATGCCCTTTATGCCTACATGAAAAACTACACATTATTAAGTTTCTAAATAATGAAAAATTATTAAAACATAGCAATGAGTTAATGGTTTTCTGCCGACATCAACAAATTTTTGCATTAAATAAGAAGAAAAAAAATTAAATTTTATAGTCTAATAAAAGGTTTAAAAGCTTAACCCAATCATAAGATAGAAAAACCCTTTATGAAGTCGTCAAAAAACAAATTGTAGTTCGATGCGATGCGTTTAAGTATGAAACAGCCCTTGGAAAAAAAAGAATAAATAAATAAATAAATAAAATAAAACAAAATTCTATAGACACTTAACGACATATTATGGAGCCAAAAGCTATCTTTCGCTATGACTGACTAGACGATGTGCGCACATGAATGCCATCATTCGCTTTGAAATGGATAAAAACAAAAATACTAAAGAATTCCGGATATTTACCTAACGTGGGCTTTCCTATTTTTCTACATATCTGCATATATATATATATATATATATATATATGTGTGTGTGTGTGAAGAGTGAGAACTCTACATGCATTCTTGCATAAATGAGAGAAAGTTTAAAATGTGTAGGGAGTGATTTTTATCAAAAGCAACATATATAACTGGATGTAGATAAAGTATTACATTTAAAATCAAAATTAAAACAATTTTTTCATCAAAATTATCTTTTAGTAAAATTCTGCTAATAACATTTTGTCAGCCAAAGGACTTATTAACACCTCCTGATAGATAGATAGATAGATAGATAGATAGATAGATAGATAGATAGATAGATAGATAGATAGATAGATAGATAGATTCATTCTTTCTTTCTTTCAGTCTATAGCCTTCGACTCATTGGGAGCAAGATCTAGCAATAGCTGAGTAGTAGTAAATACGATATCCGTATACAGCGAAACGAGAACAGGTTGCCGATCTAGCTGAGATTAGGATGTGCACACGCATGACAGCCTCAGGACAGAAATTTATATAAGCGCCTCACCCCAGTGACGATAGAAAAATCAGCGTCTCTCACATCCACGCGAGATAAACGTTTAATGAAAATCCTCAACACTACACACCAGACATTAATTCATGAAACAATAATTAAATATTTTCATTGGTCTTTACAACGCTAAAATTAAAAGAAAATCTATATTTAACTATCTACTGTTGATATTAGAGTTCAAATGACATTATGACGACAATATCTAGCCATAAACTTACTGCTGAAAACATAACGTAAAATACTTGTCCGAAAAGTTGAGAAAACTGCCGCAATGTCAGAAATTAAGAAGGTTTACACATGAAAGTGAGTCTCTTCAACACGTGCGTAACTAGCCACGTTGTTTCAATACAATATACTAAAGATTTTAAAGAGATTTAATTGTAGAGATCAATTTAGGGTGAATCAAATCTCAAGTGCCATGAGAACATAAGATAGTAAACCTAGAAAGGAATCAATGTCTGTTTTACACACTTTTGTCATCTGACACAAAACTTTATCTAGCCGATGTGATCAGAACTGAAATATATGCTTACCTAATAGATTATTCAATAAACATTCCAATATAAAGTTCCATCTAATTTCACAATAATTCTTCTTTATACGCTGCAACTCGACAGCAGACAGACGCACTCATACACCTTAAGAATTTTTACAATAATTCGTAAATTAAAATAATATCATATACTTTTCTTATAAATCGAATTCAATTTCAAACTTTCATCTTGTCATTTTTTAAAATTAACTCTTTAACAAAATGATTGTCTTCCCTTTTCTAATTAATGAATATCATTAATTAGAAGACAAATAAAAACTAAAGTGCATTTTTTTCTTTATTAATAATTTTCTTTGTAATTGTTTTTCCTTACCTTTTTTAATTTATTTATTTATTTATTTTCCTTTTCTTTTCGCTGAGAATCATTGATATTATTTATGCTTAAAGAAATAATTTTGATTTTGACTATCATCCTTATCATTATTGTTTTGGTTTTTCTATTGCTCAAATTTTATCAGGAATTTTTGACATCTAATATTCTTTGAATAAACCCAACCAATATTGTTCTCATTTTTGCTACCAGTCAGAGAAATTCGTGTATTCGATTGGCAAAGATTCATTCGAAATTTCTTTCTTCATTGGACGCTCCAGAGTGTCCAATGTGAATTCGTTAACATTTTAAATGCAGATCTATCAAGCACTGAAACTTTATTCAAACTTCACCTTTTATGTTGAAATTAGCAGGTTTCAGGTGGTGGATTTACCGACTCACTGGAATTTCTAATCAATAAGATGAAGTATTCGGCTGCGAGATTCACAAATTTTGCCTTGAGAATCTACAAACATTCGTTTTGTTTTGATTACATTCATGACTAAGTAAGCTGAGAGAATCTGGCCCGTACCACTAAATTACATCGGAACGTTTTCATATCAATTATAACATGTACTCGAACATAGTTCCTTATTTACTTATTAAAGACATTTTTGCGATATTTTTCATGTTGGTGCTATAAATCATTCAAACATTCAAATTTGATTCCTTTCACCCCAAGCAAGGCGATAATACCCTGACAACGCCAGGAGTTACTGAGGGCGAAAGAGAACGAGAAGATTTTGGTGAAGGCCAATAACAAGGTCGAAGAAATCAGAGATTGCGATTAATGTTGCCTTTCAATTTTCGAAGATCGTGACAAGGAAACCAAAAACCGGAAGAGGGTTCCACAAACAGTGCATATTTTGTTGGGCTAATTACAGGGAGATCGTCAAATCAAAATGCCTTGTGGGGAAATAATTTGGAGATAATTGTAGAAAAAGAAACCATAGACACCACTACGTGCATATCACTCAATATAGATTACGTTCTAGGGTGACATTCAGGTAAAGATTTTCAGTAAGAATTTACGAGCAATGCATTCTGACTTTTCAGCAGCAGATGACTTTACTTCAAACTGACTGAAGAGAGGAGATATTGAAAATTTATTCTTGTTCATCACATTGTTATTGATCTGCTATTAATCTCGAGAATCAAACGTGTAAGAGGCGAAAATGGTGTGTCGTTCTATCAGCGAACAACGACTTAACCTCATTTAGGTAGCACTTACACTCATTACGTTATTATTCGAAGTGTCAAGTTTGTATAACCGGAAAAAGTGATTCTTATAGCCTATAGCCGCTGAACGCTGTTTTTCATTGAGGCAGATTATGAAAGTTCTTTGTTTAAGACAATTTGTCATTTAATTTTTACATGTTCCGAACTATTTTTCTGTTTCCTGAGGACATTTGGAGTATAAACAGGGGAATGTCTTCTAAACGCTATCGTCTTCCATAATTCGTAATTAAAGTGTTTTATTTTAATATTATCTGGTTTTGTCTATGTGTATGTATTGTGTTCCTTTAGGGCATTTCTAACGCTACATCTTACCTCGTCGGCTCATGTCAGGTTATTCTTTTTTTCTTTTTTTTCCAAGTCTCACGTTTCCACACGTGAGACAGTGGCCTCGTTCTCAGTTTTTTTTTGTTTTTTTTTTAATTAGGAATTACATTTAATAGGCTTCTTTCTAAATTCAATGACATTTTATTGATTTTGAGTTGCTTGTTTTATGGTTGAAGCTTCTAGTATTTGTGGTCGTGTTTTCACAGTTTAAATCTTATAATATTTTAGTCGTTAATTTATTTCTTGTGTTTTACTGTTAGTTAATTTGGTGATATGCCACTTCATTGAACTATTATCGGTTAAATGGCAAGTTGATTGGCCTAATAATGTAATTTTTTTGTAACCAATGTATGTGTTGCAAGAATTGTTATTATTACAGTCACTTTCTCTAAACGGGCAGCAAATTCATACAAAACATTGCTTTGTTGAATTTCTGATTTTAGGTATGAAGAGAATAACTGTGTATATATATTTTATATGCGTATCAATGTGTGCATGTGCGTACAAATTTCTAGAATTCTAAAACTTTGAGCGGCAACCTTTTAACAGCGTGCTTACACCTAGTTTCCTTTACATGGATCTTTATCTCTCTTCCTTTCTCTCTCTTTCTATCTCTCTTCCTTTCTCTCTTTATATCTCTCTCTCACTCTATCTGTGTGTGAGAGAGAGAGTCTGAGTGAAGTTGTCTTTCATTCGATATTCAATTGATTCTTGCAGCTTCTTGCCACAGGCTATTCAAAAAGGTCCAAGAAGGAAAATGATATTACGACTTCTAACAAAATGGCGTATTAATGGTGGCTCAGTTACTTTGTTTATTTTTAGCTTCGAGATTTCTTAATTGCTTGCGAGGAATCAGATATCATTGGCAGAATGTGACACAAAGACATCTTGCTTTGCCAAATCCCAAGAATAGATGCAGAACGGGAGATTCTTCCTTTTTCATTGCCTACAGTTGAGCTTTGTTTTATTTTGATTTTTTTGTTTTGTTTTGCTTTTTTTAAATTCAAATAAAGAAAGAGTAAGTTTTCATTTTCGAAAGAAAATTAATGCCACCAAAAATTCATTCACAAACGTCACATTATCAAAAATCACTTTTATCGTCATGAAGTCGCACATTCCTACCCATATTTATGTATTTTTTCTGTACAATGCAAACGAAAGCACAGCGTTTAAATTATTTATTTGCATTTTTTGGAGGATCATCGTCTCAGAAGAAATTCTAACTTTTATCGTCATTTCAATGGTCTTTTTTTCATTCTCAATTTTTTTTCATTTCATCACTTTATGTTAAAAAAACCTTCAACGATTAATATCTCAATAATTTATAAAAGGATTTCCTGAAATTGTATTTCATTATTTTAATTTGTGAGAGCTACTATTTTGTGCTAGTTATTTCGCTATTTATTGGTTTAAAGACATCATATTTTGTCTAATAATAACATATTATTGGTTCTGGCTAAGAAATTCCCTTGTTTCAGTGTGGTATTTGATTGCTTTATTGTTAAAGGAAACCTGTGCAAGACAAAAAACAAATATGCATAAGATTTATTATTTTAATTCTTCTCTAGTTGAAAATACTCCACAAAGTTAGGAATTTCTGATTTTTTGATTTCAAAATACTTCAGATTTGCAGTTTTATATTTTATGTATAACAATATTTCTATGATTGGCACTTCATTGCATTTATGCTTGACTTGATTTTCACACACTTATAAACTAATGCGCTTCTAAAATATAAAAATCTTATAAAATTGATATTTAATCTTCTTTTGACATTAGTTTATAATATGCTTTTCTTATTCTTTCTTAACTTGTTTACTCTAAGTGTATTTTCTCTTACTTTGTGTATTATGGACGTTTTTGACTTGAAAATGATGCCAGTGGTCGACCATTGTTAATAGCAATTAAATTGAAATAGTTGAAATAGAGTTGGAAATCGAAAATCTCCACATATCGCTAATAATTCATAAATGAATACCAAAGTCAAAAGAAGCGCTTTAACTGCTAGATAACAAAACAATGAGATTAACAACAAGCGACCATAATAATTACATTACTATTATGTGGTTACGACTCCGAAAGACAGGAGGAAACAAAATGCTTAGACAGTCTGTAATAGCATTTGAGAAATAAACCCACAATATATTGTGAATTTTAAAGCACCTCGAAACAATGCAACAAATACGACAGAGTGAGAGATACAAGGAAGACTGCAAATTGAAACAGAAAACACTTCCTGATAAAAGACAATGAATCAGTTATTAAAGGTCATGATGAGTCTAATTCCTAATGTCATCTGTTTTGAACCCAAAGTAAAGACAGAATTATAAATGATGGTTTTTGACAAGGTTAGCAACTTGTTAGATTTGCTCATCCTAATATCATTGTTTGGTCTGACGAGGAACTAAAAAAGAACATCTCATCTCTAAAGGTTCTGAAAATTCTTATGACTTTTGAAGATATTCAGGAAACAGTGATGCTGATGAATAAGGTGAAAAATTCGTTTCCTTCCGCCTGAACTGCATTTGCTTGGCGCCTTCTTCTTTTTAGCATTTTAACTGAAAAGCTAAAGAAATCTGATCCAATAAAGAAATAAGAATTTTATCCAGTAACAAAAACAATCACTAAAAAAAGGATACGAGATGAAAGAAGACACGAAAAATCTATTCGCTTGACAATTAATTTAGATAGAGTTCATTTCCAAAATCCTTGTAAAGAAAGAATACTTTAATACATTTCAGGATGAAGGAATGTTTAGAATTGAAAAGAATCACTTCATAAATGGATGCGTTAATTTGAAGTTGGGTTTAGCAAGCGAATCTCTTCGTTATAAGGAATTCGACAATTATGAAGTGTTTTGAAATGTGTGATTTTATTCCGTAGTAAGCTAAAATTAATTAATACCGATATCTCTACGAATTTTTTCTTTCTATAAAGATTGAAGAGATTATTCCGAATAAGAAAATAAACCTTGGAATTGCATACAACTGTGACAGAAAAAAGCATCATTCATATTCATTTAGTTCATAAAATCGAAAAGAAAATGGTTTTCTCGGGAGGATGGAAATGAAGTAAATTGAATTTTTCTGATATTTTTGCACCAACCTTTAAAAGTTACTTTACACTCGATATTGTTATTTTCTCGAAGCTTCTTTGTTCAAATGTCGCCATAACACTTCATAAATATTACATTCTAGAGATCCGAGCTCGAAACTACATTTGAAAACTGAAGACACGTGCAAAAGGTTAATTAACGTTTGAAACACTGAAGATCAAACAGAAACAAATTAGCAAAATTTAACAAATGACTGTGAATGAAATAAAAATTCAATATTTCTGAATGATTATGTAAAATAACATTTAAAGTAATAACCGAAAACAAACAATCGACGATGTTTTTGTTTTCAATATCCGTAGCATTTTATGATTAAGTTCTTTACAGAGTAACCGAGAGATTTTTCTGTTGCAGAGACAAAGCCTTTTATGACATTGATCTCCAGGAAATGTCCTTATATTTATAGAAAGATTGAGAGAGAAAAATTGTTGTGTGTTTCTGACTGTATGTTTGAGTGTGCCTGTGTTGTTTTTAGTAAAATTCAAAAGAATACTTCATTACGAATGCTGCAACTCAAACGTAACATTACTATCCAGAGGTGCACGAGACAAACGGCTTATCTGAATAAAGCATCCCCCACCCCGGCCGCATTAAAATACCATTCTTTTTCTAAGTTCGGAAGGCGACCGACGATTATGAGTTGAGAATTTCCATCCTCAAGTTGAAAATCCGACGCGACAAACGCTTACGATGGGAAGTTGTTACATTCACAATAAAACCTTTACTTTGTTCCGTGTTTTGACTGAAAAAGAAAAACAAGTTTAAACATATCAAAAAAATTTCTCAACGAATTCATAGAATCCTAAGTAATTATTCTTTATGATGAAATACACAATTAAGCTATTAATTAGTTCATAGTAAACAATGAAACCTACTTTGTTGACTAAACAATAACGCTATGATTTGATATGGAGATAACATTTTTTTCATAAATACTGGAAACTTTTAAATCTAATTCATAACACTACAAATGGAAATTAAATTTCCTCCTCGACATTGAAGGAAATTTTTCATTGGATTTCTTCAAATTCAACTTTTATTTAAACTGTATATTTTTACCATCATCAGATTCGTATTTTAAGTTCCATTTTAAATAAAGCGCCATTCTTAAGTTTAATAATTTAATTAGAAATAAAAGCCCCTTAAACTTAAAGAATCAAACTTTTGTAGTTTTTTTTTTTTTCTGAATGTCACAGATACTTCATAATAGACACTTAAAATAATGTTTTCCATATTATCATTGCTACTACTGGTAGATTATACATTGGAAAATCGAATGAAAGCTTCAAATACAAACACTGAGGCATAACAAGAAAAAAAATATCATAATCATCATTAACCTCGAAAAGACAATATATCCGCAAAATAGCAGAAAGAAAGAAAGAAAGAAAGAAAGAGGGAAACTGTTCTTTTATTGTCCTCTGTTTCTTTCTCTCTCAATAATCTCTTACATTTTCGGTGCTTCATTATCGTGCTTAGGGCGCAATGATATAAATATATTATTGGAAGTTTATGAATTCATTTAAATAAAATTCAAGTAATCAGCTTATAAAATACTATAAATATTAATGATACAAATAAGACATTTTCTCACTAAAATATCTTTTAATTGGTTTTAATTGGTTGTATGCTCAAACATACTCGGTATTTACCCGAGCTACCCACAGAGCGGGATGTGACACGTAAACCCGGGCAAAAATTCAATAACGTACCACGACCAGATGAGACTGTCCTTCGGCATTGCCTCGTCTGGGTTCCTCTCTGGCAGAGAGGTCGACAAGCAGTGTATCTCAAACTCAGAGGTTTCGGATGGTCAGACTTACTTGGACGTTATAAAGTTTGTTTATTCAAAATATCTGAAGCGTTGTATTGTATGAAGCGCTGCTATCTGAAAAGAAGGTTGGGTGAATGTCAATATTACAGAAATCATAAAGATTAAATAAATGGGTAATGAAAAATCAAGAAAGGAAAATGTAAAATTATCGGGAAAATGAGCAAAAAGAAGAGAAAAAACAAAGGCAAAACAGTCCAAAGAAAGAAAGAAAGAAAGAAAGAAATCCGAAAAAAAAAAAGACATGAATGATAAACGAAAATAAAAGTCAGATTCCAAAGAGAAATCTACAAAGAATTTGACTCATTAAAAGAACGCTAATGAAATAAGATGTAAATGATGTTCAGTCGTGTCATGGTGAATTGTTTCTATCGCTTATACCTACTACTTCACTCAAATGAACATATCTACACTTGATTTAGAAATAATTTGTGGCCGAATATAAAAAAAAAAGTAATGTCCCCATTTTAAGACTAAGAATAAATATGACATACTTTAAGCGATCGACAAGAGTTTTCAACATAAATATCGCCAAGTACAAGGAGATTTTACGACTTTGGGAAATGTCTTCCTATTGGGTGAAAAATACTTTTCAGTATACAACTGATGTAGGCTAAGGAATTTATCGGCAATGGTTTTAATAAAAGTTGAGTTATTCATTTGAATAATTCGTGATTTGTCTGTGAATATTAATATTATGCAAAATGAATTATCATCTAATCAATTTGTATTTCTTTTGTAATTTACATTTCTAATCGTCTATCTAGGTTTGTATGAATTTATTTTTAACTCAAACGAAAGATCGATATTTATGTCTGTCTCTATCTATCTCTTGGTCCCTTCTTCCCCTCTCTCTTTCTCTCTCTCTCTCTCTTTATCTATCCCTTTCATTTACTTATAATATTATTATTTATATTTCTTTCACATGTTAATAAATGAATATTTCTTTCGGATGCAAATGGTGGCTGCGGGGATAAAAGTAAGTCACAAGATCATACAACAATAATAATCCGATTTTCTTTGGGACATTCCAAATAGATAAGTTGGGTACAGTCATGTTCAAATTGTATACTTGTAAAATCATAAATAAACATAAATTGGAAAGATTAGTCTTGGAAAATAACGGTTCCTCAGTTTCTAAGTTTATTTATTTATTTATTTATTTATTCTAAAATACATTTAATTTTACTCAATTATTACTATTTTTTATCCATCGATTTATACGCTCGTCTCTCTCTCTCTATCTATATATCTCTATCTATCTCGCTCTCTCTTTTAAGATTTACTGGTTTTTAACAAAACGACATTATTGTTATCTCATTACACTATTACTCTATCATGAGACATAATAGTAAAAAACATGAATATGAAGAAAACGTCGGTGCCGATTATCATAGATGGCCGTGAGGTTATTTTATTCTCATCAGACAAGTCAAGGCTCTTTGCAATTTACTTTGCATCTACGTTAGATAATAAGGAAAAATCCTTACCTAATTTCACCCTTCTCACGAAGCACAGATTTTGTAATATCTCTATCACGGCGAGAGAAGTTACCAGACTTATTAAAAGCCTTGACTCGAAGAAGGCCACCAGTTCGGTTAAAATCTCAATGGTTCTTCTTAAGAATATCAGCCCAGAATTGTGTCTCCAATGTTGACAAAGCTGTTTAACCGATGCCTGAAGGCGAGATGCTTCCCAAGTCTAGAGAAAGTGTCAACTGTGTGCCCTTGTTTTTAAGAATGCAGTTAAGCGCTCATGCCTATCGAAATATCGACTCATTAGCTTTTCTTAACGTTATCAGCAATTTCGAGTCTATAATCAAGAAGGAGATTTTGTTCCTATTAAAGTATTCAACAACGTTTTTGTTGAACACCTCAACAGAAACAACCTCCTGAGCGATAACCACTATGGATTTCGCTCTGTTAAGGCCCAAAAAAGTTCTTAATCAGTCCGCCACTAGACAATAAATTCATCATGAAGACCTGAGACATTTGACAAGCTAGAGCAACTCCCCAGCTATGGAATTTCTGAAAGGGTCTTTTCACTTATCAAGTCCTTCTGAATAAGTAAGACCCTGAAAGTCGTTTTTAATGACCAGTCATGGGAAACCCATGAGATCAATGTCGGCATTGTTCAATTGTAATGCTCTTTCTGCTTTATATTAATGATCTGCCTAATCATACTCAGAACTTTATGTAATGATACAATAGTTTATATATACACCTCCAAAACTCTTGATGGCCAAAATGTGTGGCAGCTGATCTCGACTCCAACCTAGCCCTGGTGGTTCAATGCTGGCAAGGACTGGCTTGAAACATTCAATACACCAAACTAGTATCATCCATCATCACCGAACAGAACCTGAATTTTCACCTAACATGCAGGATGGGTGTTCTCTCTTTTCTTGAATACCTAAGCTCATACTTCATGGAACATATATACGATCCTTCGCTAGATATTGGAAAAAAAGGCCACTAGCTTTTATCGCTCCAGTAATATCTGACTCTCCTTAACCTGTCCTATCTTTACAAGAACCAAATCAGACAAAAGAAAATGAAATATTACTGTCATATCTGGTCCTAGAGCTACTCTGTTCTTACTTGACTGTTTGAATAGACTTCAAAAGCGCTTATGCGGCCTTGTGAGTGATGCATTATTTTCCTCTACAACATCCCCCTACTAACTATCGCAAAGGTTTCACTCATCTATAGATATTTCCATGGCAAATGTTGTGACCAGCGACATTCCTAAGTTCCATCAGTCCTGACCTTTGCAGCTTAGACCGACACTGCAGCGTACACGAGGGCAAATAATCCTAGTTCCCTGCGTATTCCATTATTAAAAAGGAAGTTTCACTCGGATATATCTGTGACACTATTTAGCTATGGTAATTGGCTAACTAATTAACTATAGAAATTAAAAACGGGAAAGAGCTATACCGAAAGATAGACTGAGCGACATTAAAAAGAAGAATTTATTTTATTTACAAAAGAAAGATACTTTTTGCAAAAGACAGAAAATCAGTAAGAAAAAGCGAGTCTGTGATTCTTTCAAATTAATTAATGTCACGATAAGGGCGTGACGCGTCAAACGAAACAGAAGAAAATTTGGCGAGGGAAACTATCTGGCATATGTACGAATCTTGACATAAAAAAGAGAGTCGAAAAGGGATCATTATTATTGCATATTCAAACTGTCGATGTCAGGCATAGCGTCTCGAAAATGAGCATCTGGTGATAAGAGAATTTTAAGACATGAGAGAAATAAAGAATTTAATTGTCGAGTGGGCACGGCCACTCAGTTGAAGGTTGACCAGCGGAGAACCGAGATGTCGGGTTTTTTGACAGTGATTAATGAGTCGATAGAGGTCCGGGCTAAGTTGATTTGGGTGTCCCCAAAATTACGATGTGATAAAGAATTATTTGCCAACCTGGGATTTGTAAATGTTTTGGCCGAAGGAAAAGGAAAAAGAAAAAAAAGGATCTTGTAAACATGAGGGCCAGTCTAGCCACACTCACACTGCCGAGAGATCATTGGCCAACTGGTAGCATGGGTGATAGGCGGAGGTGAATGTATGAGAAATTGTTAACACCCACTGAGGGGATTGGTATGAGATACCAATGTGAGAGAGGAAGAGTCTGAGAGGATAACTCTCTTCCGACCTTCCCTCACGGACGAGGGAGAAACCCCCGAAATGGAACGTGATTAGCCTTCCAAAAATGGGAAGTAATTAATTTTCCTGGCCTAAGAACAAAGAGAATTCCTGTTGGGAATTGAGAATTGACAAAGAAAACAAACCACAACAGGCCCCACACCGGAGTTGGTCGGTGTCCATATAAGCAAACGTCTCGAGGCAGCTGATCAGTTTTGGGCAGAGTTTCAGAGAGTTCGCAGTTCCAGACAGTTCGAGTTTGGAGTTGGTTTGAGTAGTTAAAGACCAGCCTCGCAGAAGCTGACCAAAAGATTTCCACGTCCTTTTCGACTTAGTCTTCCTACCAAAAGCAAGTTTTTATTGACGAACGACTTAAGATACTATAACTCGCTTAAGAAACGCAAAAGTGTCACGAATCCCTAGAAACGAGCCGGGAGAGAAACACACTCCTGTATTCAACAGATAGATAAAGATAATGTTTATTTCTCAACATATTTGAACCTCGTGAGTTTGTTTTATTATTTTCTTTTATTTACGCTTGTGCGGTATCACCTTTACCCCGGATTCGACTTGCACTCCGGCCCGACACCTGATTGATTTCGTCTACCTATGATCAAAATCACAACGTGGGTAGGTTAGACTTGAGATGAAAGTAGTTACTTCGGTAACTAGACATTGGAAGTGAGCTGGGAACGTCAAGTTGGTATCGAACCGGGAACGACCAGATCAACCGGGACACAGGCTGGTGGCAGCGACAACGAGTCAACCCCCAAACGCTGGTGGGAGAAACATTACAGCTTCGAGCCGTAACTGGGAGTTGACCATGGGCCGACGGCGCAGTGTCATATATTGATGTCGCGACCAGTGGACGTCACATATTGGCGCTGGACTGCGACAACGACCACTGTTGGGTGTTACTTCTCTTCCCAACAACTCCTACATTGTGGAACGGTTATTCTGAAACATGAAGCGATTAAAATTGTAGTGATCGTGAAAAAACCCTGTTGAAAATCTGTTCCACAATGTAGCAGTTGCTGGGAACTGCTCATACCTCGTCACTTTTTACTCATGCACTATCATTTATCTTGAGGGACTCTCCGGCACTGTATTGAGGGGACATTAGTAAAAAAAAAAAAAAAAAAAAAATGTTTTTGTTCATATTCGTTTTTAATTATTGAAAATAGCTGTCTCCTTGACATTGAACGCTTTTTCCTTACCGACACCCCGTTTATTACTATCTCTTTTCTTACCGACACCCCGTTTATTAATATCTCTTTTCTTACCGACACCCATCATTATCATCAGTAATGCGGTTATTTTCTGTTAATTTCATTATATACAGATATTCATATCATCATTACTCAGTCATCAGAGTAAATTCCAATATTTTGTATGAATATACACCAAGCAAAATTGTGTATTTTATTACACGCACAAACCTATGCATGTGTGGAAGAGAGAGAGTGGCTGAGACAATATGAGATGAGAATCCGATGGAAGAGAAAATGTATGACAATTCGGAAAAGACCTGTTTTGCCAATATCATCAGAAAAAGAATTTTTATTTAAGCAAATCATTTTTATTTTAATAGTTAAACGGCTGAACTGAATGTGTATCGCTGATGCAGGTTTTGTTAAAAGAAATGGCCGGCTACTTGTTTCCATGCATACCCGTCAGCTAGAACGACTAGCTGATAATTTCTGCAGACGTCTTCTCAGGCACATGTGTGTTTATTCAACACCCAAAGAACCCACCGATAGATAATGTAACTATGAAGAGTGGATCTTAGGTAGAGATTCTGGAAAGGAGAACCCCATTCTTCGGACCAACAGTTTGAATAAAGGTTAGTACGCACAAATCTTCATACATTACCTTACTTCTTGCTAGCCCAACCATCAGCGACCTCCAAAATATCCCGGCTACACAATTACATTCAAAAGACTTGGTGAGGTTTTAGAAAGAATGATAAAAAAAATATGATAGTTCATCGGCAAAACATGTCAAAACAGAAGCTTTTCAAATTGCTTATATATAAAATGGCTGTCCACTCGTATCCGAGGATACCCGCCTACAAGGGCGCGGCTAATCAATTCCTGTTACGGATACCCTATTGAGGTACATCTGTTCTTATATATCACTCACTGTTCCCACCTGTGTTTTTTACAGCAACTATGCTGAGCTGACCTTATTAACAGTTTCTGTCGTGATCAAGAGTCTGAACAAGGCTAGCACGTTCGAACCCTCGGTCACGATGACTTCTGACTTCGTGTTAACACAACCATCGACGGCTTCCAAAGAATTCGGTCTACCCAATTTCTACACAGAAGATTTGGCTTGACCCGTCGTGTTGTTTTCAGGCACATTGAAAAATGCCTGAAAACCACACTACTGCTGACAAATCGTCCATGATGAGAAAGCAAACATTATAACCACTCGGCCACGGACCTATATATATATTTGTGTGTGTATGTATGTGTGCGTGCGTGTGCACGCACGCACGCACGCGCAAAAAGTGAAGGTATAAAGATCAATACGGCATTGTGAAGGAATGTCACATCTCAAGTGATCGTCAGACCAACTTAAGGCATGAGACAGCCAGTCACTATGTAGGGTTGATTTTTTATGTTAATACAGTTTGTCTCTACAAACGCCCTAATTTCGATATTAAGAACTCATCACGTATAAAATAAGCAAATATTTAAACAATATAATTATGTGTTTGTTAATTGTTGTTTGAGGAATAAGTATTCCCTTAAAAATAAAACATTTTTTTATTCATTGTTATTTAATCAGTTATTCCGTTTTGAAGTATTTATTTTTACGAAAGAATGTTTTTTTGTTTTGTTTTTTTATTTTATTTACTTTTTGTTTTTGTTTGTTTGGCATTTTGTTTGTGACTTTCTTTCGGGGAAAATCACTTTAAATCACTTTGTGAAAAGGAACGGCACCCAAAACCCAATGGAACCATTGTTGTTATTTATGTCAACATTAAATATTCATTTTTCGTCGAGGTTTTGTCTTCTTGTCCAGTGAACAAAATTTCACACATGTCCACACGTTTGTTTTTTAACGTTACTTTAATGTGTAATTACCATCTGATCGGTCGTTTGAGGTAGAGACTCATTTATAAATCATTGGACTTGATTTAAACATGAGTCGCTCGACATACCTGTTATGTCCGTTGCTAATTGCTTAATTATTTAATCATGTTCATACGGTAATTCGATTTCAGGTGATCAATTGATGCGAGACACAAAAAAGCAAGGATCAAAACTGATAGTACAATAATCATAAATCAAATCCGATTGATTTACTGACTGAATCATTTTCATGGACCGCTCTATACTTTGTTTTGACTAATTATTCAATATGGCTGCCATCACAGAGCAGTAATCTTTCTGCCTTTAGTCGTGTAGAGAATCATTTATATACACATCTAAAATTATTTAATATATATGAATTGTTAAGATTAACGAGGGATCCACTTTAAGGGGTACTATAAGCAATTTGAAACATTTCCCCATAACAATGCCTTATAAATAACTTTAGAGAATAGTGTACGAAAGTTATTAAACTCTGTGATGGAATATCTTAAGTAAAACTTAAATAAAATAGTAAATAACGCTTTAATTAAACAAAAATAACAACGAACAAAGAGATTAATTTTGATTTTGCTTAAAAATTAAAATACCGTGTGATTTGATTTATTTTTAAGGCTTATCAACCGTTTATAGATTATTCAAGGTCCAAACATATTTTGGATTGTAAGGGCAACTCTCACCTTGCGAGTGTATTACAGAAAAACGAAGATTATGAATTTGGCACTAAACAAAAATGACAAACATTGCAAGGAAATAGCGCTTTTATATTTATTTATTGAAATATGTGCTGTTATGAACACTTCAATACGAATGATGCTAATATTGGATCATTAAAAGGAAGATTTTGATAAGTTTCAATCTTTCCTTCTTGATTTTATTTATATTATGCTTCCATGTTGAAATTTTAAAACACTTCGTTATATTTAGACACACTTAGGAAAAATGCTCTTGTTAAATCAACATAACCACTTTCTAATATCAATTGTTAAAAATATCTTTGAACTGACCGTGTTTGGAAATTAGAAAACAATTTCATCCTTATATATATATATATATATATATATATATATATATATATGTATGTGTGTGTGTGTGTGTGTGAAAAGAAAAATTACATATTCATTTAATCAAAATAAAATCCTTGATAATGAGTAATTAGTCGAAAGCGTTCGCATCCACAGAATATTTGGGCAGTTTTTACACACTCCAGAAGTGACAATACTTGTACGAATGCAACAAAAACTTAATAAAATGCTTAATAGCCTAGAATAAAACAAGAATTGCTGCCCAAATATACAATTTATATATATATATATATATATATATATATATATTTCATGAATCATTCATACAAAAAACAAATATAAAGGTTAATGATTTAAATGGCGAGAATACATCGTTGAAAACAATATAAATAACATACATCAACCCCGAAACTGTATATGAATGATATGATCACCGTTTATAAATTCCAGTTGCATAAGGTCTTTTTAATTTTTTACAAGCTTTCGTCTGTTCCTACAGACGTCATCAGATATGGAAGTAGATTTTGTTCTTGTTTTTACTTCTCAGTAATAAGAGGACAACGAAAATAGAGATGTAATTCGAAAAAATGCTATCAGAAAAGGTGTTATTGTTTTGGAACTTGCGGTCGCAACGCTGTTTGAATTAAAATTTTAAGGTTGTGCGTTTTTGTGCAAATATAGCAATAAGAGAATTCTTTTTTACTGGTAGATTTTCCGTGAATATGGCATGAACTATATTGTTCAATAATTACAGTAATATCACACTTATTATCTGAGAGTTGCACGTTGGATCAGTTATTTTAATTTCAATTAAAAGGTGCAATTATAATTTATAAATTCATGAATCATTCATACAAAAAACAAATATAGAGGTTAATGATTTAAATGGCCAGAATATACCGTCGCAAACAATATAAATAAGATACATCAACTCCGAACCTGTATATGAATGATATGATCCCCGTTTATAAATTCCAGTTGCATAGGGTGTATTTAATTTTTACAAGCTTTCGTCTGTTCCTTAAATTATAATTGCACCTTTTAATTGAATATATATATATATATATATATATATATATATATATATATCTTATAAATATAAGTAATTATACTCATCTGGAAAAACCTTAGGTATTTTGGCTTGTAAATGAACAAACTAATATATATATATATATATATATATATATATATATATATATACACACACACACACACACACAGATTTTCCTGGATTTGAAACTCTTCAATCAAGAAATTGTTACACCAAATATTTATGTTGATTTGCCTTTTTACCCAATGGAAATTAATTAACCTAATTTGTTAATTATGCATTTAGTTTAATTACAAAAATATATTTTAATGCTATTCATTAAAATGACGAACTTTTTTCCTGGAAGATTTAATGTATTTCGATTGAACAGACAAAATTTTCTCTTAATTATAATGCAGTTGTATATTTGATTAAAATGACGGATCTTCAACTAACGTTTGGATTACTGGCTCGTGCCTTTAATTAAAAATAGTTGAATCCAAGTGAATGTGTTTCAAACAGGATGTTTGATTGGTTTTTGCCAATAGACTCTGAATAGATTCGGGGTTGAAGGGAACAAAGAAAGTCAATATCTTATAGAGATAGATCTTTGGTTCAAATCAAAGAGAGGAAGAAAAAATTATTCAAAGTGAAAAGTCGGCGGCAGAAGGTCTATAAATGTAATGAATTCAACATTCTGAAAATAAATCTAGATGTGTGTGTGAGAGAGAGAGAGAGAGAGAGAGAGAGAGAGATTGTGTGTGTGAGATTGTGTGTGTGAGTTGCAATACGAAACCAAAATAAGCAGAAACGAATTCGTATCCGGTTAAGGCAGGGACCAGAGACTTTTTTGTCTTTGCTTTTTTTTATTTCTCGCTTCTCATCGATGGCATCAAATAGTATTTACAGAGAGTTGGTAAAAACTGTTCGTTCTATCAACCGTTTTTCCAGACAAACTCCAAACAAAGGTGTTTCTAAATTTGAACCAGACGAAAAGAGTTCCACACCAGACATGGCTGCTAAGTTCAGTGCTAAAGAATAGGGCATGACGTTATTGGAGCAGACGTTTCATTAAAATGTTCAATCAATAACAGCCAATCAATAACAGCAACTGATTCACAAAGCTCAAAAGGCAAATGATAAGTCTTAAGTCATTATTTTCGACTCATCAGATACGTTTAAATGCATTGCGCATACATTTTTACTATTTGAAAAATATAATCTGAAAATAACATTGAATGAATGAAACTTTTTCACATGTTTTGTCTACATATAAAATTTTTATCAGAATTTTTTGTAAGTTTTTTAATATTGTTTAATTTAATTAATATTGCTGTGTGTATTTCTTTTCACCTGTCTGGTAGAAAAAGAACATTTCAGAAATACTGCTCGGCATAAGTGACGGAGCGTTTCGATAAAGCTGGAAATAAATCTTTAATTAAAGAAATTTAAATTTCGAAAATAAACTGTTAAATGTAGCCATCTCTTCTACTCTAATAGTTTCATGTCTCGCACTTCTAACCTGTGGAATTCCCTCCCACTTTTCCTTTTTCCCATGATAGCTATAATCTCCAACTATTCAAATATAATGTCAATCGATGTCTCCAGATGCCTTGATCTATCCCCTATCCTTCTCTTCATCCTTTCCTCTATCATTCCTACTTGTTCTGTAACCCCTTGCGTGCTAGTGGCTTCTAGCCTTGCTTGGGGTGAAACGCTTAAAAAAAACTTGATAGAATTAAAGTCTTCTCATAAGGTTTGACGATATATCGATAAGTAAATGTGTAGCGCAGATTTTACAAACATTCAATACAATTTACTTGGTTGACACTATCTTATCATTAAATTTATATTTACATAACTTCAAAGAAAGCATTTTTCTGGCAGGTATAAACGTTATTGAAATTCATTTTGGTCGTCCTAATGTGAATTGCAATGTATCTGGACAAAGGGAGATATGCACCATTGTATGTATAAATGAAAAGTCTAGGACATCCCCAGTCTCCTGGTAACAACAAGGCTCACTTTGGAAAATCTCGCATGAATGATGTCGTATATCGTATTATGCAGACACAGAAATAGTAAATAAATGATCCGAATTTAAAATCTGTGTGATGAAAATATTTAAATGATATAGCAATGAATATATTTTACAAGTATTTTCATCTGCGTTTCAATTTGAACTGAGAGTGAAAAGGAAAATTTCCGGCGATCCGTTAGGATACAACACTCCAGTGAATTTAAAGTGCAAATATAAAAATATATCCTAATATTTGCGACCAATAGGAAGTTGTCAGCTCTTTTTTGAGAAACTAATCTCTCATTGTCTTCTGTATAATGTTAGAATAAATAAGCATAGCCATATTAAATAAATGAATTGATATTTTTCTGAAGGGTTGGGAACAAGGAATTATAATTACTTACATATTTAAAAGTATCCTTATTATTTTTGTTGGTATCACAACGTCTTGGTCGATAAGCCTTTCGGCCTTCATTATCGAACCAGGTAACCTACACAGAATTTCAAATTAAACCCTTTAATTGCGGGGGCAAGGGTAGTTTTTCTCGCTCTTCTTGACATTGTTAAAGATAAGTCATTTAGTTTTTGTTTAGTATTCCATCACTTATCGCTCGCCGTTTCCAAGTACATGCTACCCAGACCAAAGATTGAACTCACAATACGAAGGCACCAAAATCACTTACTAAATAAATAGACAATAAATCCTTACACCCGGATACGAGAACGTGGACAATCAACCCCGTAGATTAAGTAAAGGTTTTAGATGGAAATTTCCCGTGTGCTACCCGAATCTAAAAGCACTTGATGAAGGCCGGTGGACACAACGACCGAAACGTTGTGATAGCAACAACAAAGATGAGGATAATAGTCCGCGTGTAAAGGGTGTAAATAAAAGGATCTGATGTCGAATAATTCCTGAGGAAATTGATTGTATTCGGATTCGAAATCAAATGACAAGTAGAAGTGAATTAAGTACTGCAACTCACGACATCTGTAAAGACATCCGGAATTTTCTGCAAGAGACAGTTACAAGTGACAGAATCAAGCTGGAAAGAAATGCTGACGGCGTTGCATGTGACTTGAATAAGGAAAAGGAATCGCTGGATGTTGATGGACAAACAATAATTCCTGTATTTTCCAAGGCGAGTTTCAAGGCAACCGGTCTGTTGAATATGTCATGCATCAAGGCAGCAGGCACACGCTTTGTTCAAGACCCGAATGTTACCTGACCAGAAAGTCTAATTTGGGGTAACAGCAGGGACCATTACGTTAAACTACAAACACGTTACAGAAAATGTTGAGGGCGACAAGCCATGAAAAAGGGGAAAATCGTCGCACAGAATATTAATTCTTAGGTATTTGAAGACCAAAACAAACACTAAACTTAACCGTAGCAATAACAGTCCCGGAAATTATGTTACCTGAAAAAAATACTTTTCATTAAATTTTATGGGAAAGTCATTCAAGGTTTCATTTTAAAATTTGTTAAAATTCAAAATGAAATGATTTACAAAGAATAAACTTCAAATTTACTTCAATGTACGTGTTTTTTGTAAGACCATCCAAAACAAGACTTGAATGTCACTCAAAGGAGACGGTTACTGTTAAAATGATTAGAAGGAATGAAGTGTGATATGAGTGAAAGAAGTATTGAAGATTATGAGGATAAGGAGGATAGATAACGATTGAGACTTAAATGTTAAGATTGCTGGGTTCGCGGAATCATCAACGCCTAAAAAGCTAAGGAGACTTTCATTCTAGAATTGAAGATGAAGATGTAAACTTTGGATTCATATTTACACAGGTCTTCTCTCGTTCGTCAACAATGCATATATTGATAAACTTGAGAAATGTTTGTCTTTGAGATCAAAATTAAAATGCTCTTCAAAAATACAATGCAAACATAGCCGTTCATACAGCCTGAAAAATTAAATACTTTTTTTATAAAAATTGAGCTTTAAAATCAATGAAACATTAATTATGAATGAGGTAAATTTTCGTTGAAGAATTTGAAATATGAAAATGTAAACAAAGTCAAGTCATTAACAATTATTTCCAATTAAAGTGAGCATATATTAATTAGTTTTATTTTTGTGGAAATTTAATGAGAAAGAAATTATGCATATAATCGGTTTCTTCCTATGTATCTGCTATTCTTGCCTCTCTATATTTCTTTCTTGCCTCTTCTTTTCTCTCTCTTCTTAACACTTTTTCTCTTCTACCTTCTCTTTCTCTCTCACTCTCTCCAAGTTGCTTTCTCCATATATAATTCCATTCAGTGTAGGAGTTTTAATCAATGCACCACGGCGAGATGTACGCTGTTCAGATTTCTGGCAGTAATATCTGAGAAAATCAGTTACAAGATTTTTCCATCACTAAACCGTTTGTTCACATGAAAAACATTCAGAATTCATTTGTTGTCACTCGAGTGGAGGTTGAAGATTATGGCCATAAGCATAACTTGAATGTGATGGACATGAGAATTCCTTAAAGGTAATGGCCATGGCAATAAAGAGAAGGTGATAACCATGACCATCCCTTGAATGTAACAGACATGAGCATCACTTAAATGTGATGGACATGAGAATCCCTTGAAAGAGATGCACATGAGAATCCATTGAATATGGTGGGCATAAGAATCCTATGAATGTGATGGCCAGAGAAATTCCTTGAATGACATGGCCATGAGAATCTCTTGAATGCAATGTAAATGAGATTTCCTTGAATGTGATGGAAATAAAAATTCCTTGAAATGAATGGCCATGGGAATCCATTGAATGTGCTGACCATGAGAAACCGTTAAATGGGAATCCTTTGAATGTTATGTTTTTGAGAATCCCCTGAATATGATGAGCATGTGAATCCCTTGAATGTGAAGGCCATGAGCATCGCTTAGGTGTGATGGATATGAGCATCCCTTGAATTTGATGGACATGAGCATACCATGAATGTGACGGACAAGAGCATCCCTTGATTGTGATGGACATGAGCATCCCTTGAATGTGATGGACATGAGCATCCCTTGAATGTGATGGACATGAGCATCCCTTGAATGTGATGGACATGAGCATCCCTTGATTGTGATGGACATCAGCAATACTTGAATGCAATGGACATGCGCATACTATGAATGTGACGGACAAGAGCATCCCTTGATTGTGACGGACATGAGCATCCCTTGATTGTGATGGACATGAGCATCCCTTGAATGTGATGGACATCAGCAACACTTGAATGCAATGGACATGCGAATACCATGAATGTGATGCACATCAAAATCCCTTGAATTCGATGGACATCGGAACTCTTGAATTTAATGGACATGACCATCCCTTAAATGTAATAGATATGAGCATCCCTTGAATGTGATGGACATTAGCATCCCGTGAATATAATGGACATGAGCATCCACGGAATGCAATGAACTTCAGCTACCCTTGAAGTTGATGGCCAAGATCATCCCTTGAATGTGATGGACATGAGCATCTCTTGAATGTGATGGACATGAGGACATTGAATGAGCATGTCTTGATTATGATGGCCATAAGCTTCCATTGAATGTGATGGAAATGTGCATCCTACAAATTTTATGGACATGGGCATCCCTTGACGGTGATTGACATGAGCATCCCATGAATCTGATGGTCAGAAGCATGCATTGAATTTGATTGCTAGTAGCATCACTTGAAGTTGATGGCCAAGATCATCCCTTGAATGTGATGGACATGAGAATGCCATAAATGTTATTGACATGAACATCCCTTGAATGTGATGGACAGGTGCCTCCCTTGGATGTGATGGTCATGGGAATCCATTGAATGTAATTCCCATGAGCATCCCTTGAATACGATGGTCAGGAGCATCCCTTCGAGATTGCATAGATGAGGATTCTGTGTGTCGTTACGCAGATAATCATAACTCTTCAAATCTTCTATTCTCAGAAACCATTTCTCTTTATTTAGTACCGCCATCTAACTCCCCCTCTCCCTTTATTTTCTCTCCTTTTAATGCTTCTTCCTGCATTGTCAATGATATTTCCATTATTCAGAGGGAGTACGGCATTTTAGAGGAAACTTTATAACATACATTGCTATATAAGAGGACAAGCAATCCATACCCACCTAACACTTTTTTCAATATTTCTAATGTTATTTATTGTTTAGTTTCTACAAAAATATCTTCCGTTATTCCTCTTTCTGAGTCACTCTTTCCTTCAATTTCATACCGTTCAGATATTTGAATTTCTACTCTTTATCATCCCCATTGTGTAATTCACATTTTCTGTTACCCCTTTTGACTACGTCTGTTGCATTTCGTCTTCATACAATTAACAGCCAAACATATTTTCAAAATTTCCTTATCTAATAAGTATTTCAATTTAATTCTGAATCTGCCATTAGCAAGTGTCGTCTGCGCAAGAATAACTCGTCTCCGTTCCCGTGTACAAGTCTATCCATATGTACCTTTCTATTCACCTTTGATTCTTGCGCGAAAATACTAATTTTACTTTTCTGACTCTCGTGAAAACCAAAACTATGTCCCCCTATCTATTATTACGATATTCCCACCAAGCAAACCAATGGGATTAAAAATTCTGACTTCATCCAGAATTATCTCACTGTACATTATAAAGAAATCCAATAAGGAAACACATCCTTCCAAATTTCCTAATTTTATTTTAGTATAATGCGTATAATTTTGTATAACGCGTATAGTTTGTTGTGTGTCTGCATTAATACCATCGTTCGTTTTCGATAAAGTTTGCAGTTTATTCGTATATTTCTTTCTGTTTTCTTCTGATGGAGTTCACATTTGTTTCCCGCTGATTTATTTATCAACACTATAAAAATGGATATAGTTTGATTTCCAGCTCTTTCGCCACTATTGTATATTTTATTTATTACTTTACTAACTTTATTGATCCAAGTCATATAAGGCTCGAAGTATCTCAACAACCTCATCTAATTTTGCTGCCGTCTTCCTCTCCATCTTGTCGTTTCCTTACTTACCTCAGATCTTAATATCAAGTTAGTCTTCCTATATTGTAAGGTTTACTCTTTTTTCTTTTCGTTGAAGCATTTTCCTATCTATTCGTTCAAGTTTTTGGATTTTATATCACCTGAGATTAAAATAATTTTTCTATCCTTCTATTTCCTTTGTGTATGCCGGCTGCATCTGTGTTCGTTTCTTCGATCTGTGTACATTAACTATTTAGCTATTCCTTAGCATGTTACCACATATATCTGATGGTTTTAGTCTTATGTATTCTGTATCGTTTCTTGGTGTTATCTTCTCCACGGTGTAATAATTATTAGAATAAACAATGACTCATAAAGGAATTCACTTCTTAGAGACCAACTGCTGAGGTCTTCTTTTGGACAGAAGAAAAATCTCGTCCGCAGAATTAACATGCTTCTTTAGCTGCAAGTGGCGGGTAAATATTTTGTTGTCTTTCTACCGTAAGTGTAGATAACTTGTTTTCCGGCAAGTTCTTGGCCTTTATATTGAAACTAAACAAAATGCACAAAACGGCAAAGAATATTAAACTTGGTTTACTCGGAAGTAAGTCAAACATTTTGAAATGAAATTCTAATATTTTCATGCAACATTTCAAATTTGACGTTTATTTTTTTTTATTTTTATGTATTATTTTTGTTTTTGTTTTTTCAATTGCATTTATTTGTCGATTCTATATTATGCTTTTAATGGCCAGTTTGGAATCTGCTCCATCAATTATTAACTCTGACCATTCGAACGACAATGATTTATTCTCATAAATAATTCAACTGTTTATATTGCATTTTTATATTCATTACTTCATACTTCGTGACCGATACATTAACAATACGAATATTTCGAGACAATCATATTCCCTTTTTAACTCTTCTCTCTTAACGACAGATGGCGCGATTCATGCATCTTTGAACACTCCAGCAGTAACAGATTTCTCTCCAATGGTGAATCGACAAAATGAGCAGAATTTTTTGCGATTAGACAATAAAGAGACGAAACGTCTCGGATGCTAAATTCTATACGAGAAAGAGAAAAAGCAAAGAAAATTTGCTATACATTTTCTCAAAATATCTACTTAAATATGTTTTTAATTACGTTTGAATTAGTGAGGTGACAATTAATGTGTGTAATCCTGATACTACACGTTCTAAGGGGACATAGGAAGTATATATATATATATATATATATATATATATATATATATATATATATATATATATATATATACACTATTTACATTTTTCGGACTATTGTCCTCATCTTTGTTGCCGAAACGTTGTGATAAATATGGCAAAAAAGATGAGGACAATAGTCCGAATAATAGCGTATATAATACTTCATCTCTGAAATATATACATATATATTTATCCTCCTTGGGTCAACCCATACGGATTACCCAGTTTTTCATAAACTATATATATATATATTTAGAAAATACCTGAAAAGTATATCACGGGTGACCTAAGCTAGCTACTCGTCCTAGTAGACGGGTATACAAGTCGCCAGCCGTTATATATATATATCAAATATGTGGTGCAATTTTTTTCAAAAAAAGTCAACCTTAGCGTTGCGAATGCACGCTCCAAAAGTTTGTATCCGTTAACAATAACACATTTCAAAAAAATATATAACTTTACTAATCTACTTTTTGTATGAATATATATGTGTGTGTGCTAAACTTTTTCTTAAAAATAAAAACAACAGCATTAAATTTTTTTCTTCTATGTTTTTTAACTAAAATAATGATATCATCTACATATCTTAGATAGATCGATGGTTTCCTAGTGGTGCTAATTATATTATTTTCTACGTTGGCCATGTAGAAGTTGCTGAAGGTTGGACCCAGAACTGAACACATACAAAAGCCATCACGTTGCACATATACGTTATTTCTGTGGTCATAAAATGGGACTTCAGTGGTGAAGGTTAAAAGAAATTTTCTTAGTATTTTACGTTTAATTTTTAATGGAGGCAGAGATGAACTATTCTAAATATATTTTAATAATAATTTCAATGGTTTCTCTAACTGGGAAGTTAGAGAACCGATTTGCAACGTCAAATGAGGTTAGGTTTTCATTATTAGTTTTTTCAGTTTTTAATATTTGTATAAGTTCAAGGGTAAATAGGAGCGGGAATTTTGGATTATAATAGAGCGGAGGGAAGAATTTAGGTTTGTGCGTTTTGATAGAACCGTAAATGTATCTTGGTTTATAATCTGCGATTTGTTTATTAAGTTTTACATTGTTTTCTTCCACATTGTTAGCTGTGATTAATTTATTATTTTTTCACTTTTAGCTGACTAGTAGGATTATTAGTAAGTTTTCTAAATTTGCTGTCATCATCAAGTTCCATTTTTGAGTTGTAGTTGGACTTGTTTAAAACAAAGATGTTTGCTTTATCAGCTTTTTTTAATTTTCACTGTTACAGTGCATCATTTGAGTGTAATACACGTCAAAATATTGTTGAATATGAAAGGATTATGATAAAAAATAAGCAGACATAATATTTGTTGCCTAAATTCACACACACACACACATTATATATATTATTTACATTGTTCGGACTGTTGTTCTCTTTGTTCCTATATTTACGACGCTTCGATCGTTGTACGCTCCTGCCTTCAGTTGATTTGAATTTCAAATCGAACCCTTTATTTGGTCTATCGAGAAAGATTGCTCTAGTTTCACGTACTATGTTTCTTCCGTATATTTCAGTATCAGTTATCTCCCTTTAATTCAAGCAATCTTGAGGGCCTATGGCCCAGTGGATAAACGTGTTGGTTGAATCCAGTGACGTCATTCAAAGAGGAATCACTTGAAGGCCGGAGCGCTGTGAATATGCCAACGAAGATGAGGACAATAGTCCGAACAATGTAAATAATGTAGATAATTGGAATACCTCATCTCAGAAATAGAGACACATGTGTGTGTGTGTGTGTGTTCGTGAGTCTGTGTGCTAATATATATATATATATATATATATATATATATATATATATATATATATATATATATATATCAAGATAGATAAATTATAGACATAGGAATCAAGCCTACATGGTGGCTGTCATATATATATATATATATATATATATATATATATATGCGTGTGTGTGTGTGTGTGCGTGTGTTAGTAGTAGTTGTAAAATTTATGACGAATGAAGCAAGATTTTCCTGTAACGCGTTTCTCCCTTTAGGACTTCATCAGGACTAAATTGAATTTTACGTTGATACGATTACACATACATATGAAGGAAAAGGGACACTGAAATTTTACATTTAATTTTTATCTAATATATATTTGAGTATATAGTCTAGCCTGTTTTGCTTAGTTTCTTTTTGTTTATGGTTTTATCACTTTTGTTATTAAATATTCCATATCTTGATAATAAAAGAAACGGGAAATATCGTAGGACCTGAACGTAAATTTACTTTGGATGATGTAGACATGGCTTTTCAAAAATTAGATAATATAGGTCAGAAAACGGTTATAAGTGTCACACGGAATACATTGGAGAAACGTTAAGGAATATAAATAAAAGATATGAACGCAAAAGGAATCTTTTACGAAACAATACACTTAGTTGCTCACCGTAATGAATTTAACGATAATTTTTATTTTTAAAAAAACAGAAAGCAATTTCCTAAGACGAAAATATACATTTAAAAATATATATTTGTATATAAATATGCATAAATATACTACAGAAAGTATTTTAATCATTTACTAGAATATTTGCTGAAAGAATAAAAACTACTAAATATTGGGTTATGTGACCATGTAGACTTCACAAAGAACTATTATATTATTTAAAATATTAAATTAAACATTTTTATTTCACTTTTAAAAGTTTAAATATAATTTTATAGACTTTAAAGGGAAAATCATTATTATAACTAACCTTTAAAAAATACATTTTTTGCCTTTTTACGTGTCTGGGTGTACGTTTGTGGAAGCCTTTTCTCGTCGCTTGTGGAAGCTTTTTCCCGCCGTTTGTGGAAGCTTTTTCCCGCCGTTTGCAGGTTTAATCCTAATAGTTTTCTTTAATTGTCATTTATAGAAAATGATGTTCTTATACGATTTCAATTTTTGCATCTTAAAGAAAATTGTATCTAATGAATACATTAGGTTACAGTGAAGATCTCCAATGACGTAATTATTTATTTTAAACATCAATAAATCTTTATAATATAAGGTAGAAATGCTTTTTATACGGATGAGATTATTATAATGCCACTTCTTGTTTTTATATAAAATCGCAATGTCTATTTTGTATTTTGTGCTTTAATAAAAATCATTATTTCTGTACGTGTTTATTGTATTTTGATATTTATGACACATTCAAAATGGATGTGCGGGTGGTGCAAGAATAAGAAATGAGGTTCGTTACTTTCACTTACGGGTAAATTCCCTTCGGAAAGGTATGGATTGGTCCCCCTAGTTGTGCGTTAATTAGCAGGACTTTTATCTGGAAAACATTATTGTTATTCTCAAAAACTTTTAATGCAATATTCACTCGTAAAAATATTTGCAATCCAAAATATGTTTCAATTTTAAGTAACCCACAAAGGGTTGATAAACCGTAAAAACAAACATTATGACTAATTCAGAAAAGTATAAACACAATTATTATTATTATTTCAAAGTTTCTAGACAAAAATAAATGGATTGAATTCAGAAAATTGAAAGTAAAATCTATCATATCTATCATATTTTTATTTTTCCCAAATAAACGAGAATGTTGCTTCTTGATCCGTAACACGAAAATCGAACAAAACACATTTCAGACTTAAGTCTGAATTGTTACAGTAATAGTCTTAAATTAGTTTATGAAGGAAATCCTGCAAACCTAGAGTTTTTCCCGTATTGTGCTGCCATTTACTCTCGTGATTTGATTCTAGTAATTCTACAACTCACTTTTACTTATTGGATATAAGGCAAGAGTCTAAAGTAATGTAATTGTCTCTCAACAATTCGAGCAGACGTCGAAAGACGGGTTTCACTAGTGTCTATTGTAGTCGTG
Organism: Acanthosepion lycidas; assembly: GCA_963932145.1. Taxonomy (NCBI): domain Eukaryota; kingdom Metazoa; phylum Mollusca; class Cephalopoda; order Sepiida; family Sepiidae; genus Acanthosepion; species Acanthosepion lycidas. Next base: position 158,687,155 of record OZ010571.1, read on the forward strand.
AATTGAATGTGTATCTCAACACATTCATCAAGTGAAGAGACCTAAACGAACCAAATGGAAGACATTATTAACGCTTTTATCTTGACCTTTGACTTCTACATCCGTTCATGATGTCTGCAAGAAACAAAATCAAACTTCTCTACTATCGGACCCCGTCCATTGCTATAGATTTTTCCTTTACTTCCAAGCGTTTAGTCTTTCCATGTCGTAACACAGATTCATACAAATGAAAGAATAAGAGCGATCATTTTTCATTCGCAAATCAAAGTGGTTTTCCTTCTTTTTTTCTTGTCTGCAACGTCAGATCGGGAGAGACACCTTGTGTTTGGGTCAGGAAATCATTTTTATTTACATCAATTATAGTTCGTTACTGGGGTCACTTGAACAACAAATTATAGTAACGATATAATCCATGGCATTTCAGAAAAGTCTTGTTAAACTTTGTTTACATAAAATTACTTGCTTGACTTTTGACTCATTGAGGCTTGTTAAAAATTAACTAAACTGGCAACTGTAACAACTTTTCTGATACTTAAGCAATATTTGCTTCATGAAGTGAGAAAATATTAACCATTTCTCTTCGACGTTTGCACAAGTATTTTTAGGTAGGTATTATATTAATGATTTCAAAGGATTTTTAAAACATCAACTCTGTTCAAACGGGGACAAAATATCCCAATACTATTATTATATAACAAACTTTTGAGAATATTTAAAGAAAGTAATAGACAGTTTCTAGGGTAAAGATAAACATGATTTTCCCTAAATTCTTGGATGAAATGCTTATATTTATCAAGAATAAGTAAAATAACTGAAGGGATGTTATTTAAGAAATTAATCTACCGTAGATTTTTGAACTTCAAAAAATTAACGTTTATCCTTTCTTCCATTATTCAGGAAGGAAATTCTTATATCAGTTGTAATTTACTTGACTGTATTTGTGCTTGAACAAACCCACATTTTTGTCTTTTGTAGGCTCGAGACTAATTTTTTCAAAGGCTGACCATATAGAAAATGGTATGATCTAGGTATTTTTCGTAGTTTTTTTTTTTTTTTGTCCTTTCTTTATAATCTATTACCTATGTTGGTCATTATCCGTTTAAATACAAAAACCAAAAGAGAAAAAAAATGACTTAACATGATAATCAAATTCAGATTAGTAGCTCCGAGTTCAAGAGTAGGACATGTGAATTCAGGATTGAGACTTTTCAATTTGAAAGTTACTTTAGTGTCTTTTAATTCCAAAGCCTTTCGGTCAGCAACAACAAACATTACACTTTTCGCCGTCCTATTGTTTGTGACTAATGAGCTGAACGCTATGACTTTGTAATAAAGGAACGGATGACAAAAGAAATCCTCTCGTTGCGTATAAGTTTCTTGATCCTCTTCCGGCATTAATCATTTGTATTATGTCGCTAATATTCAAGCAGCTTTTAATTACGATTTCAACGAATGAATAGAAACAAAAACACCGTCTGTTCTTTATCGAATTTTCAAGGACGAAACATTATTGCATTCATTGAACCCAAAATCGAATAAGGGCCTAGCGAATCCTGTTGGCTATGTTTAAACTGGACAGATTCATTGCCATCTTTCCATAGCAGGTTTCTTAATTATTACAGAAAGCAGAATAAATATTAATAAAAATATAAGATAGAATATTTTCATATGAGTATTTGAGGAATTATGCGTTAGAAGCAATTAAGTATTTGCAATAAGATAGGAAATGATTACTCAAGATATCTAAGGATCTCGTTGTTTATCCACGGCACTAATGGACAGGAAGAGAAATATTTCAACTTTTTTTTTGTTGGCATTTCGTTTCAGGAATATTTTATGATTAAAGTTTGAATTCTGTTGAATTGATTGTTTTTTTTTATCGATTTCTTTTATTGACTTTGTTTTTACTTATCAACCCTGTGATGTTTATCTCAAGTCTAAACCTACTTCGATTTGTAGAAGATCGCTAAAAGTTTATAAACGGTCAGCCATCTAAACACTGGCCGTGTTGTTTATTTGGAAGCTTGAAGATTCCGCCAGTACTTGCTTTCAGAATCAAAGGAGAATGTGACTGTCAATCGAATGATGAAGGCCAGGAGAAAACAATGTTATGTTTCTAAGAAAAAAGACTCTTTCAGAACAGATTGTAAATCCAGTTCAGCCCACATCAGTTATAAACAACATGTTATATAACTCTGATAGAGAATATGTACTTCGTCTGACCTGATAAGCTTGTTTAATTTATTGCCCCTCATATGTTCAAAAATCCCAACGATTTTTTCTTGCACACAGTTTTGTCTTTCATTCTGAGCTGAAGAAGCCGAAATCAACAGATCTCGACGAAACGTGTCACTTGTAAGATTTTTCACATCATCGCATCATCCCCACTTTTGTTCCAGATACTATTCTGCATCCTACAAATACACGCACAAGCACATAAATATATATACATATATATATATGTGTGTGTTTATGTTAGTACGTATTCGCGATATATATATATATATATATGTGTGTGTGTGTGTGCATGTGCATTTGAGGGAGAGAGAGATAGAGAGACAGACAGAGACAGACAGAGGGTGTTCGACAATGCATAAAGGGGACAACCTAGAGGGTATGAAACGCACTTGTAAATGTACTTATATTTATGTCACAGATCAACAGACTTGGCATATCTTTTCTCAAGTTTATTTAACAATTCCAGAGTGAATTCTGATGTTTTATTATTAAAAGACGCTGTTCTACTGCTGCTATTACCATCTCTGAATCTTCCGAAAATTTCCTCCTTTTGAAGCTCATTTTAAGGTTTCGAAACAAAAAATAGTCAAATGGGGCCAAAAACCGGTGAGTCGTGCACCCAGATTTCATATTCTTCAAAATAATCATCGTTTTGCTAGTTGAATGAGCAAAATGCGTTGTTCAATAAATAGAAAACATCTTTCCACAAATTTGCCTTTAATCATTATTAACACTATTCTGCATTAAATGTGGGACTATTTTCAACATCGTCACTCATCAAAATAATTTCGTTATCCAAAGTAACTTAGCTTATAACCTTTTCGCATTAATGTTAAGTTCTAAATTTCTTCGGGTACGGAGAACCTGTGCGCCATTACTACATATTTAACCTCATAATCATATATATATATATATATATATATATATATATATATAAACAAAAGGAAAACGTATTTTACCCGATGCGTTTCATCCTCTGAAAGACTAGACAATTGTAAGGATTTCATTTTGTGACCAGACCAAAAATGTTATTGCTATTTCAAAGTTTTTATTTATCAATTTAGCCGAAAAGTCTAGGCAAGCTATGCAGAACGACAAATGATACAATTCAATGTCTAATAAACGAAAGCAAATAAATGATGTTCTTGAATTTTTTTATTGCAAATTAATATTGGGATTAATTAATGTGTTATATATTTTAAATAGCATCAGGTTATGAATTTTCTTTTAATCTTTTTAGCATTTTTATGATCATGTATATTGGTTTTGGAAAAAAGTAATTCTTTCAGGAATCGAGATATTTGAAAAAATCCGAAGAGCAGATTTATAATTTGATGAGCGCCACTCTCGAAAACCTAGACGGAAAATTCTTAATTTGCCTTTTGATAAATTCCCTCAGAGGACGAAGTGTATTGGCTAAGTTTCCTTTCGTTTCTATTAACATTGTCCTTTCAAAGATAGATTCTATCTTACATTCTACATACACACACACACACGCATATATATATATATATATATATATATATATATATATATATATATATATATATTACGCATGTGGTAGCCATATAGTTTAAATTTTCAGGATATGCTTATAATTATTTGATGAATCTACCATACTTAGAAATATTTAAAATAACCTATTAAATGATGTAATATTTTATTATACAATGTGAAAATCGTTTATAGCATTTTATATATATATATATATTAATTATATATATCAGTGGGGGGAATAAATATTCGTACACCATGAAATATTTTAATTAAAATAGTTATAATTTATGGAAAAAACTTCAAATCCATACAATATTTGTACACGTTTGCACAATACTGCAATAAGCAAAAAACAAGTAGAAACTTTGTTATAAATGAAATTATATGTTATTTATAAAATTTCGAGGCGAAGAAAGTATTCGTACAAAATGTCTTTAATATCAAAAGGTTTACATTACATTTATTTACATAATTCTTTGTAAGATTTTGACTAGATTCTTCCAATTATTACTGGAACAATCTAGAACATTCCTCAATTCATTTTAACCCGGTTAAAATTTGTTCGTGACCATTAGAATAAACCTGAATCTTTTTGGGAATTTTTTTATGAAATATTGGTGTGTAATCGAAGGACTCACGTTTGGAGAAAAGACAGCACAGATTTAGTACCGAAGAATATAATTCCAACGGTGAAATTTGGTGGTGGCAATATTATGGTTTGGGGATGTTTTTCTGATAATGGTACGGGTAATTTAGAGATAATAGATGGTAGAATGAATTCAAAAATATAACCAGGTGTTTTAAACTCTAATTTGCTTGGTTCAGTAGTAAAGCTTGGTCCCACAAATAAATAGGTTTTGCAACAAGATAATGACCCTAAACATGGCGAAATCTAGGAAAAAATGTCTTCTTGAAAATAATGTCAATAAACTTTGTGAAGAGATGATACATAATCTTTGCCCGTCATGTATTAGCAACACTTTGCCAATCCCCTAAAGCGGGTTTAGAACAGAGTATCTTCAGCGCTTAAAAATTATAAGTCGAAACTTCGACTTTCAAGCGACTTTCAAGCAACGACAGCATATCAGGCCAAGGACAAATTTATCAGAGACTCTTTTATAAATGGATTAGAATCGTACAATATCTGTCAAAGATTTCTGGAAAATAAACAAATAGATTTGCCTTCTGCTCGCGAGCAAGCGTTTACATTGAAAACAACAGAAAAGCAATCTATAAACAAGATAGGAGATGGAAGGTAAAGCTTTCCTGTTTTTCGTATGACGTTTTCTATCGGTCGGTAAAGAAAATGCAAGGGCAGACACGCTGTTAAGAGTGTGTGGATCAATAAACAGCACCACAGATCAATAAAAAGTTCATAACAATCAGTCAGGCATCACGAGGATGATACATGTGCTTCGAAACCGGAATTTGCCGGACGTAAAACGAATAACAAACAGTTGTCAGATTTGCGGTCGGATAAAACCTAGGTTCTACAAACGCGAACCGGGAACACTAGTAAAAGCTATACAGTCATTTGAGAGGCTGAGCGTGAACTTTAAGAGCCAAATTCCATCTAAATCCCGAAACAAGCATCTAATAACTGTCGTTGATGAGTACTCGCTATTTCCTCTTTTTTCCCTGTCCAGTTGTAAGTGCAACAACGGCCATACGCTGTCTTTGCTCACTGTTCTCAATATTCAGAGTGACAGCTTATATTCATACAGATTGCGGAACCTCTTTTATGTCCTACCAACTAAGAATATTCCTATTCGTACAGGGAATGACCGTAAACCAGACTACCCTAGACAATTCTCAAGGGAATGGACAGTGCGAGAGATACAATGGCATATTATGAAAGACCATACAGTTAGCGCTTGGAAACCATAAACATCCAATTAAACATTGAAAAGAATAATCGACTCTCTGTACGCCATAAGAACACTATTTTACACAAGAACTAATACAACACCTCACGAAAGGTTTTTTTTAAATTTCCAAGGCAAAGTTCGACCGGGACCTCGCTCACTTCGTGGCTCTCAAAGTCAGGTACTGTTTTACTTAGAAACCGTGTTCTACAAAGCAAGTATGCTTCTCTTGTGAGTAAAGTGGAATCGCTGGAGGCGAACCCACTCTATGCGCGCATCCAGCACCTCCCGACGAACAAATTCCAACAGAGATTTGGTCTTTACCATCGAGTTATAGTTATCCCCCTCTTGATAGTAACGATGGCATAATGCTATTGAATTCTCCTGAGGGACAAGGCCCCGATAGTGACGCTTCAGAGATCGACACTAGAACAGCTCACTCAAAATGAGAGCATACTAACACAGACTGATAATCGGCTTTCAGAATAAGAGCGTCCTACTCCAAGGAGACAAAAACTATATGAGACGAAATACTTCTGACCAACTATTCCCGTAACACTTGAAAGCCCAGATCATCTGTCACAGAGACGATCGCAAAGAATTTTCAATAGACCCAGTCACCTGGATGATTTTGTGTCGGATTGGGAGAAAACAAAGCCAATGAGAATGATGTAAGACAAACCGATTACCTCCCCTGTCTTATGATTTCTATAAGTCACGCCGTCTTAACCAAAATGGCAAGACTCTGCAGTTACATTCAGTTTTCATTACAGTTATATATATATATATATATATATATATATATATATATATATATATATATATATATATATATATACACTTTACAATGTAGTGAATTACCATTTTCACCTACGAATTTTAATTTAGTTTAATTTTTAATATACGAAATTAAATTTCGTAGGCGGAAATGGTCATTCACTAAAGGTATCTTAATTCTAATTGTAAAGAAAATTCGCTCTGTTTAATGAAAATAAATATTGAGAGCTCTTTTGTGAGTCAGTTTTAACATATTTCAAATTCTATGTTGTGTTAATAGGACTCACCTGGATTATACCAACGGATTATTACCTGTATAATATATATATATATATATATATATATATATATATATATATTAGTTATTGATATTTTTATTTCAGTTATATTATAGTTTGAAAAGATTGTGAAAAACTATAACCTTAAAAGAGAGGAGTATTTTGAGAGAGAACTACTTTGAAAAGTCAAATCAAGATCACAGAACAATCGAAAAATCTCGAAAACATTAGCAAAATAAGAACAAAGTAAAAAAAAAATGGATTCAAGAATATCTCAAAAAAGAAATTTGACAAAACATAAATATTAATAAGTACAAAAATTGGATTCACCATTAAGAAAATCATTGAAGAAGCTGGTTTGTGAATGGAAACAGGGAGATGTAGAATGTTAGGAGCATTTTCTAAAGATAGGAATTTTTTTTCACTACAACATTTAAGTAAATACAACAAAAAGAAACATATAAGTTGGGTGAAGAAGTACATGAAAACTGATTTTTCAACATTAATCTTACATAGCTTTCCTGGGAACAAATCGTTTTCATATTCATAGAGCACGAGTTTATTGAATACGAAAGAATTAGGAAGAGGAATACGACAAGTATGTATTTTCTTATCGGATTCATTGAACCCGTGTTGCGAGACGGATCTTAAGAGGCGTGGTAAAGTTATTATGATTTAGTATCGACGGACTGTTATCATTCTCAGACCCAGAAAGACAACTGAAAGAACAATAAGACGATTTAGTCGATGAATAAGGGTCAAAGCGTCACCTATAAGAATATAGAATGCTTAGTTGATAACAAAAGAGACGGCCCATGTATTGATAATGTTTAAATCAAAGCTGATACAAAGTTTAGCCATTTGGAACGTGTGATAGAGAAATCAAAAGTTGCTTAGAAATAGCAAGAGATGCCTTTCAAAACCTAAGGAATGTATTAAGAGATAGGAAAATGATCTAAGAAAAAAAAAGTACTGAATTGTTATGTAATATTAACTATTACTAAATACTGGATAATCTTCTCAGGTAAAGAAAAGACTTTCTGCGTCAGAGGTATGTTCAGATTCATCCAAGAGAAAACCTGGGATTCATCATTAAAAGAAGAAAATGGAAAACAGAATGGTTACAAAGATCTTCAGTAAGCAAGACAAACTTTTACAAATCATGGGAAAACTGAACAGGTGTAAATTAACCGACAAAAACTTTGGAAGATTGATGAAGGTTATTGAATCTCAAAAAGTCAATAATAATGTAAATATTAATATTATATAAATAATATTATATAAAATGATAAAATACTGATTTATTTAAGTACATGAGATGTTTTACTGATCAAATATATTTTCTGGTGATCCGAAATTTTTTGGATTTAATTATTCATAAAAATGAATGCAGCATTTTGTTTACATAATAAATTTAACACCGCCAAAACAAGTATTCAGGAATAATATTATAAGCTTAACCTCACGTCCTATATTTCTCTTCTAAATATATTAATATCCCACAACCATTGCCCACATTGATTGGTCAATGATGGGTTCATTGGAAATATTGACTTGCATAATAAGATATAACAGTGTCTCAATCATTATATATATATATATATATATATATATATATATATATATATATATATGCGTGTGTATATAAGTCTTTAGGCGTGTATGTATGTCTGTTTGTTTTTAAACGTTAGTTGAATTCTCTTAAACTGACAACTCCCATTTATTTTCTCTGAATTGATTTAAAGAAGCGTCTACCTGTCAACAAGTCGCATCCAATTCCATCAAATTCACGAAAACATTTTGAAAGAAAGTCGAACGATGCAACAAAAACTATTGCCTCCAAATGTGTCACAATCGTCCTTACAAAGTGAAAAAAGACGATAGCTGAATTGATTACAATATTTTGTCGTACAAAATTAGAATATCTCTCAGTTTTATAAATCTTGTTTGGAAAAGGGATATTTAATATTAAAAATAATTTTCAAATTTTTAAAAGCCATTCGTAACGTTTACATTCTCATGCACACACACGCACATATATATATATATATATATATATATATATATATGTTTATTATATACTGCTGACAAGGAAGCTTTGTAGAAGTAAGGGAGGAATATAAAAATTTTCTATCATTTTCTTTGACCCAAGTGTGTTCTTAAGCCATTTTCAAGCCATTCTATTCTTTTGTTGTCTTGAATAAGAATGTTCATTCTGAGCTTTCGCGTATTGAGCACGGAAGGAATTCACGTGAGATTTTAAACTTTTAATACTCCATTTTCCCTGTTAAATAAGGTGAGGTTGATAGTAGGAAATAGATGTTTGATTTACAGGACCTTTAGCAAGATGTTTCTGGTAATGTGATTTATGTGTAATTTTAGTTTTTCCGACCAGAAATTTTCTTAAGTGTTCTTGTATATTGTGGGTTGATAGATGTTTTATGGCACTTTGATTCTGTAATATATTTTAAATTCTACATATGGATTTTAATGATTCTTCGTATAACAAATTTGTCCTGCTTATAATTATTGTGCATCTGGGTGCAGTAAAATATGCTGATGTTTTGTTGTCTGGTGTTTTTGTTACTTGTGTCGTGTATTTTTTTTTTGTTGTTGTTGTTTTTGTTAAGAATAATTTTATTTGTTTATCAATGATATAATTGGAAATTATTGTTGACTATTGTTTGTTTTATGTGTTTTAGTATCTATACACATACACACAAATATATATATATATATATATATATATATACACAGAGAGAGAGAGAGAAGAACCAGAATTTAGTTTTTGATTGAATATATTAAAAATATTTTTCATAAGGTTACAATTTTTATGCAATTATCCCAACCATAAATGTGAAGATCTGTCATCCCTAAAATCTCTTCGTAGAAATGACAAGAAAAAATGCCTTGTGAGAAGCTGGCTTCAAAAACAATGTAGAAAATTAATATTACTTACTAATATAATGCCCATTCTTTCTAATGACTTGAATTTCTCTATGTGTAATGATTCGACAAAGAGCTAATATTATTTTCCAAAATCCATTCTTGGATAGAAATATCTTGCCGCTATCAGACACATGTCTCTTGACAAGAGTTCTAAAGTTCCCTACAGAGTAAAGATCTTGTGAACAAGCATTCATTTGTTGCACTAACAGCGTGAGCTGACATGCATGAAAATGTCTTTTCGTTTGAATACCATTGTTTTCTTCTTATGCTATCTATAAAGTTTGGCTTTTAGAAATGTCATGCAGGCAAAAGAGGTCATTTTAATACCATCATTCACCATCCAGGTGTCAACTCATTACCGACGATTCCCACCCAAATTATAACATCTCTATCACCTTGACCAAACAGGCACCATCCATTTCACCAACTATTGGGATCACCCGACATCGATCTAGATTCATCCATAAATAACATTTTCTGGAAATCCAGTTTTATATACTGTTTTGTCAAGCACGTACTTAATGAAGTGATACGATTCTCTAAAATCGTATTGAAATTGCGAATATTCGTTTGTGCCGCTTTTCTAAATGTTTCTCTATACAACATCATGACGTTTCAAGCACATTGGAGCCGTTATTTTTCCGAATAATTATTTCCTACTTGTAAATCTCAGTTTTCAGTTAGATCTACGAAAGTGAAATTTTCCGTATCTTTTTTTTATCAGATCAAGCTGTGTAAGCAAATGAAGACTTTTGATCACAAGGCATTTAGAAATGTCTAATGTTGTTTAATGATGATGAAATATTTCAATGATTTTCGCCTTGTGGTTATTGCACAAGCCTGCTTTAAGGCACATATTATGCATAACATTGGAATGAAGCAATATCGGCCAAATAGATGCTCATTGTTTACGATTGCGCAGACCTGAATCTTAATGAACACGATTGCGCATTTCAGTATTACTAAACCTTTGGCCTAATTTAGTTCAAATTTATATGTGTATATATATATATCATAGGAATATTAAATAAATGCTTCAAAAGGTACAATAATTTTTTCAAGTATTTTCGAAAACAAGTATGATAAATATCTACCCTTTTAATATTGTTTATACTCACCTTACTATTTTTTAACTTAATCACACAACACGCATATATTCGAGCAAAAGATAATTGTTTTAGGATTTGGAAACAAAAGTCGTTTTATAGTTTCTAACTCACCTTCTGTAGCAGCGTCTTATACGACAAATTTGAACAAAATATGGCGGCACCGATTACAATATAAAAATGACATGTAATCCAGATAAGCGTAAAACTGAAACAACACTCAGCTGACGGCTTGATTGGCTCTCTTCACGTAGCCACAAGTATATTTGTCTTGATTAATTGGTGCTGTTATAACCTACAAAGCTATCTTTTCTTTTTATTTTTAGACATTAGTAAAAAGTCATATGTATATATATATATATATATATATTAGTACCTTGAATAATTTCTCGCTAATTTTTCATGAAATGTAATATTTTCTTTACAAAAAATTATTAAGAAACATGTCACTGAAAGTATTGTCCATCGCTAGCCACTACTTTTTCCCATCTTTGTGGCAGCATTTGAATTTCCCGTTGGAAAAACGACTCATCTATTGAGGGTCGAGCCCCTTTTTTGGCATCTTCATAAAAATGAAAGTACTGCTCAGCCAGGCCATATGCCATTGATCGGAAAAAGTGATAACCGAACGAGGCAGTGTCCGGTGAATACGGCGGGTCGGGTAGGACTACCCATTTAAGTGTTTCTAAGTAGGTCTTCACCAGTTTTGCAACATGTGGCCTAGAGTTGTCATGTTGCAAAATCACTTTGTCGTGTCTCTGCTAGTATAGCGGCCGTTTTTTCCTCAACATTAGGATAAAACGCATCAATTATAGACGAGAGCGATCTCCCGTGATAGTTTCGTTCGGCTGATCCGAACCATGGATATTTGGCTTTGTCGCCGATGTTAATGCATGGCCGGGCTTACCGATTTTTTACATTTAGGGTTACCGTAGTGTATCCACTTTTCATCGCCGATCACAATACGATACAAAACTTTTTTTCTCTTTTGCCGCTGAAGCAGCTGTACACTTGTGACAACACGCCATTGGACGTCTCTCGTCTTCAACTCGCACAGGACCAATGACCTTGCTTTTGAATCATTCCTAATGCTTTCAAACGTTTCGAAACTGTTGGATGATCAACTCCTAATGATTCTGCAAGTTCAGCTTCTGTCTGACATTAGTCTTCATAAAGTGATGCCTATAATTCTTCGTCTTCAAAGTTTTTCGGTGCGCCAGAGCGTTCTTTATCTTCAACGTCAAAGCCATTATTTTTGAAGCGCCTAAACCAACCTTTGCATATTGTTTCCGACAGAGCATGGTAGCCGTAAGTCTTAACAAGAATTCTGTGTGCTTTAGCTTCAGATTTCTTTTGAAGAACATAATGCAGTAATTCCCCTCAAATACACTTTCTTTGGCAGGAAATCCGACATGGATAACACTATCAAAAACAAAGTTGTTTGCACTTCATCGAAATGACGTACACTGTATTTCAAGCTTGCTTATAGTACTTCCTTATAGATGTGTTACCATCTGAAACTACACGCACGCAGTTCTGGGAACGCCATTTGTTGGAAAACAGCAAGAACTTATTCAAGGTTCTAATATATACTGGGGGAATGTGTGACAAATTGGAAAAAAGTTTTTCTGTGACGCATTTCGACCTTTAGGACTTCATCAGGCTAAATTGAATATTCATGAATATTCATCATGCTAACAGGAAAGTAAATCAATCCCAATCCCAAATAATACTAATACTTGAGCTTATTATTTACCAAAAAAACACTTTCACATTTATACACGGTCACGAACTCATCGAGCACATCGTCCCCACACCCTGCAGTCCAACAGACACAAGCCCCATTCACCGGCCCCACTACTGTAAACTCTGGCCACATTTATAACCGGAAACATCAAGTTAAATGAGTTGCACCACCCTTGCACTTGATTATCCCACGACCACAGAATCCCCTCCTCCACTCATCCGATGCTAACATCGATCCAACACCCAATGAATAAAATAGAGATTGTTGTTATCGAAAAAGTGAGGAGGAAGCATTGTGTGGTTTTCTCTCTCTTAGTGATACTTAGTTTTTATATAAGTATTTCTTGGGAAAGAAGTTTTCTAAGAGGAACTGAGAATTTCTCTGCTTTACTCTTTCGATGTTTGGTCCTTTAGCCATATCTTGAAACGTGTGTCGAAACGTGGCCTATTCAGCAATCCTTCATCCAATTATCTTAGAATGTTTTATGCAGAGTATTCATATGCATTCAGCTCGTAGTAATGAGCTGAACAGTTGTGTAGATTAAGAAAACATTGGCCATCTTCCAGTCGGCCTACAGATGTTAAGTGGGTTTGTAATATTGTTCTAATTAAACCAGTTGCCCACTATTTGCTTTATTCTTGCTTTAAATTGCGTTATTTTTTACCACTGGAATAGTAGTAAAAGTATGTAACGGTTTCATTGTATATATTCAATACGTGAGTATGAGAGTAAATGTATCTGATTGTGTTTCTAATTTGATATATTTCTGATTAAGCGCTTTATTGTATGTAAATATTATGATGGAAAATGAATGTATGTGTAAAATAAGTATTGTTATAATCATTAACATCATTTATGGTGATTTTCTAAGCGTAGCTTAGATATGGCACAATACCAAAAGAATGTAGCACCCAGTGAGGATCGACCTCACTACCCAGTTGCAATTAATCGCGTGAGACATGACTACTAAGCATTATACCACGATGAATTGCTCTGACAGCATTTAAGTAGTCTACACGATCTTGAAAATGGGTAAATCTATTTGTCTTCCCACCTAACCTGTCTCAGACACTGTTTCATTAAATTAACTTCAATACAAATCACTGTCCAGAATCAGGATTATTGTTTGTGTTATCTTTAAAACGATTTGTTAAAAAAACATCTCTTATCAATCGATCCAATACAAAGAGAGAAAAACTTTACGCAATCCAGTAAATGGTGAATTGTTGAAACTTCTGCCGTAAAGAGGGAGAGAAAGAACAAGTATGCACGGAGTTTGATAACAAAGCCTTAGAGATTTGGGGTTCACATTTCATGACAGATGAAATTTATTACTGCTCTCCTTAAATGGCTAATGTCTTTCAAACGGTTGTAACATTTATAAATATAGGCTGTGTTGTATAAATAAATGAAAGTGTTATATTGCAACTGTAGGAAAAAATTTCTTTAGATATTTAATTAATCTGGCAACAAAGTGCGTGAAAATGTCTATTCTTGATATTTAAAAACTTTTATTTAGAACGGCTGTTAACAAAATGAACGTAAAAATGGAGTAAGAAGAATGTGTTGCACCAGGTTAGCCAAGAAGCCTTCTAAATTAAAGTTTTTGGCAGGGCTTAAACACCGATGGGAAATACGCTGAAAATTTTTAATTCTTATCAGTAATTATCGATAAATGATATCAGGTTTATGATTCGATTTCCTAGAATAAAAGTTAAATTAACAAAATTTGTTTTGAAGAGTTAAAATGAATATAGTGAGAAGGCAATGAAAACAGTTTGTTTAAAACATGATTTTAGACGTTTGTGTGGTACAGAGCCAAAGCGGGTGTGAGAAAAAGATGGTCAACACTTTATATCCTATGCCTAGCTAATCCGACTAGCGCCCCATTCAGTCTAACAATTGTTGTAATCAGCACAAGAACCTATCCTTCCCCATCAAACCCGACATGCACCACAATGACACATCCTCTCAGGGGTCCTAATAAAATATCCATTATGTTAAAAGTTTATTCCTATGTACATTTTTTTATTTCAAAATATATAAACATTAATGCAGGAAATGAAACTGGAGGGGGGGGTTGAACACAAAAATCAATTTAACAAAAACATTCAGGCAAACATGAAACTGTGTTAAACCCCAAAACATAATTAGAGTGGCCGCTGTATTCTGCCGATAAGTAAGAATCAAGGAAGTCACTCGCTAAAGGGGTGGGGAAGGACACGTCAATAGGGGTTAGGGAAATATATAAGGCTGGCCCAATTAAGATAAAAAGTGAGGATAAAAAAATGGAATGATTGGGAAACTTGACAAGGACCCTAAAAAAGAATGATGCCGGTACCAGGCCATGAACGACAAAAAAACACTGGCTTCGTGAGGTGTGGGGTCCGACAGGTAGCAGCTCCGTTGTGACTTTAGGAGAGTAAAAAAAAAAAAAAAAAAAGTTTAGCCCGATTTACGTGAACCAGTCTCGCAACTCGCACCCACCTTCTGTTGAAATCTGTTGCAGTCAAACGCTTTCTATCAGTTCTCATCTTAATCCTGAGTTGATGCCTAAGGAACCTAATCAGATCCTGCGGAGCATAACGTTCGACTCGTAAGAACACCTCCATTTGCGTTACCCACATCATCATTCTTCACCACGGACTACGCAGGTGACATATTTTCGTACACGTACGCTATATCGATGGACACAAGATGTTCGGGATAGATACGAATCGTCAACTCGACGACATGGTCCCAAAACGGGCGAATCAGCGCACAGTGGAATAATGCGTGCTCAGCCGTTTCCTTTAAACCGCGATCACACTGTTGACAAGCAGTAACTTTGAAATTTATGTCGCATTCTGGATCAATAGGCCAGGTAGGCGAAAATCTCAGGACCAGAAAGAGTGCAATTCGCCCGTCGACAAGTGGATCCATTAAATATTGACTTCCATTGTATTTAGTTTGGTTGATTGTTTCTGTTTAGCAGCCTGTCAGTCTCTCTGGGTTATGTAATTCCAAAATCTAAATATTTTTTACGTAAATTTATTTTTAGAGATTAGTAATACAAGTCTTACTAATTAATCCATAGTTGGGGGGGAAGAATAGGTGGATTCATGATTTTCTCAACGGGCATAAGTGAATATAATGAACCCAACAGAAATTCGAAATCGGCTCTCCGATTATAAATTCCGAGCCATTATCCAGTCCGCCATTCGCAAATCCAAGCTTAGAACACCTGGTATTCGCGTCACCCATCTAGTTAGTAACCAGGCTCGACGTTGCTTAACTTAGGTGATAGTATGTGAACTGGTGTTTCAACTGGTTCCAGCGTATTTAGATGTTTCACTTATCCAATCCCATTCAGCTTATTATCTTTTTCTTTTATTGTTTTTATTGTTTGTAATTATCTCATAAAAAGGGAAACCAAAAGATAATATGGCGGATGATCTTGGAATATTTATTTACCGGAGAGGATTCCAAATAAAATGTTATTTCAATTTTTCACTTAACAGATTATTTTTACTTTGAATCAAAGTCCTACATTCGGCAGCAAGGCCTCTGAGATTCGAAGTTTTCAGGAGCGTAGAACGACCTCTTAATCGCAATTGTCACCAGGTCCATCCTCACCAGTAGCACATTTTAGAGTCCCAACTATGGGAAAATAGTTATCTCCCAAAAATAAAGCACAGATATAAAAATTAGAAAAGTACATTTTATCTGGAGTTGAAGGCATACAATTCCTTTCAAAATATAGTTGAAGCCATGAAATTATGTTCAAAATTTCGGCATTAAATAACCCATAAAAGTGTTGATGTACCGCTAAACAAAATCAACCAACAACTTTTAATCGAAACCGCGTACAACATATCAAGTGGAGGACAACAACACTCAGAAAACAGTCTTTCTGACTTATGTGAAGGCTTTATCGGAGAAAATACAAAGGATCTGCGTTCCATATAAGATCAGACCAACCTTCAAAAGCTGGACGACACTTCGCAAATACCTCTCCCAAGTAAGACCTCCACCCCATACAGGAGAACATGACTAAAGATAGTGTGTACGCCATCCCGTGCAAGGCTTCAAGAACACCAAAAAGCTGTAACACGAGGGGAAGTGGAAAAATCAAGCGTGGCTGACCACATATGGAGAGAAAAGGGAGTTCACCGCCCTCTGTGGGATCAGGTTGAAATTCTAGACAAAGAACATTATTGGAAAATTCGTAAACTTAAGGAATCAGAACATATGCTAGGCCACAAAAATCTCCTGAGCCGACCAAGCATAGAAACGAATACAATATGGAAACCAGTAATAAGGAGTGCCAGAGAAAAGCAATAACAACAACGAAAATTGCAATATGAGCTCTGGTAAAAATCATGCAATGATAACAGCAAAGATTGCAATATGAGCACTTGTAAAAATGGTTGCTGAAGATATTAGGTTTATAAGTCCCTGAAATTTATACACAAATGTCCTCAATGGCACATGGCACAGTGGATAAAGGCGTTAGTTATATCCAGTGACAGGACCCAAAGAGTGCGAGTTCAGTACCTGGTTAAGGCAGTGAAGAACTTGGAGAGAGGAATTAACATGAGAACTGATAACTGACATCCATTAGACGTGGAACTAAAATAGTCTACTCCAGTGAGCGAAATAAAGGGTTCAGTTCGACATTTCAACCACCTGAAGAAGGCCGGAGCGCACAACGGCCGAAATATTGTGATAAATATGGACAATAGTCCGAACAATGTAAATAGTTTATATAATATGTCATCTCAGAAATATAGGCAAATATCAACTTTCATCATAAAATTACTATTTATACCATGAAAGACTTTAAATTTATGAAATGAAATAAAACATTTATTGAATAATTTGGATTTAAACATTCCTTACTTTTTCGATCATCACATTATCCCGTTGCTGTAGAAGCAAATGAGCTAACATGACGAAAAATGGACTCTTCCGAAAATGTTAATACGCAAACGTTCTACAAATAAGCAACCTGATCCTGTTGAGACAAAAATGGACAGGAAGTGTTTATTATTGTCACTTCTTTGTGAAGATCATTTAAGTGTTTTTACAAAGAGTGGCTTCTGATTGCAAAGATCGATCAGACATGATGGAAATAAGTTGGAGTGTCTGTAAGAAGAATATGGTTACTAAAAGTTGTGACAAGTAGATTTAGCTTTCCTGAGCAAACCGATGCTGATGACGACAGGGCAATTAGGTCAACTGGTCAGTCGAAAACAAGACTAATGATAATTTAGTCTCCAGCTAAATGTAAGATTAAAGGAAAGACGAAAGCAAAGACGAAAAGAAAGGTAAGAATGACTTAGCAGATAGTTGTGGGCAAAAAAAAAAAAGAACGAAAATTCGGAAGAGGTGAGGAGAAAAATGATGTCAAATCGGCGGGTGGGGGGAGAAAACTTCAAAGGAAAATCTTGAGAAAAAGATAGGAACGTAATAAGACTAAGTATAGTATCTGTGCAATCCTGTCGACCCTAGAATCAGTTACTATTTCTAAAGGGAATCTATACTATCTACACAATCTCAATGGCTAAACTGGCTGAACAGGGCAGCACCATTTTGGCTAGAGTAACTAAAGTAGACCTTGACTAATCAAGCATCCGACAGCCCTATGTAACCAGGTTTGCCAGATCTCGCTTGACCCAATCCCCTTTGAGCCGCAAGGGAGGCGATTCTGGTCAAATGTATGGGCTTCGTCGCACAGTGTTGTCCACCAAAATAAAATTCACTCGAATGGCCTCGTTAAACTGTCTTTGATTCAGAGGCATCTTCGTCCCTATCACCAGGCGTGGGGGAGGAAGAGAAATAGAATAGGGAGAGAGAATGACGATCCCAATTCTCGGGTACAAGCGGGTACCGACAACGACATATATATATATATATATATATATATATATATATATATATGTGTGTGTGTGTGTGTGTGGATATGGGTTGATTTGTTAATGTTCACAGTTAGATTCTAATTCCTGCCTCATCAAACTTAATAGACATGAACTCATTCTACACAGACAGACGTCCGATATCATCATCTGCTGAAATAGGCTATTCCCCGTATGAGATAATTTTGGATTTATTTATTTATTATATATATATATATATATATATATATATATATATTTAAATATCCTTACTTTTAATAGTGTTTACTGTTATTCCCGACCAATGGTAATCTCTTGATCTTTATTTTTAATGAGCAACATTAAGAGTGCTAAGCAAAATTTATGTCAAAAATTGAAAAATTTAATTTTTGCCGCGTTCAGAAATATTTTGCTTGATGGTGCAGAAAATGACTCATGCTAATTTGAATAACGAAGGAATAAAATGGTAAACACAATAGGCAAGGATCAGAAAATCCGAAAATTTTTACACATCCAAGGTCTGAATCGGTGCTAAAATACATATATGATTATTTATACTTTCATCTCCAAATTTATCTCATTCTGCATAAATCTAATAATCCTCGATTTGAGAATAAACTGCATCCAACAGCAAGACCTCTAATCAAGAGGGTATTGAGCAGCATATAACCACCTTAATTGCTCTTGTTTCCCGGTCCATCCTGACCCACGGTCGTAGTATCTGATAGGTCCCCAACTATGGGCAAATAGGGAACACCTCTCCCCAACAAAAGCAAAACAATATCAAAGAAAAAATACATTTTTATAGTAAAAATACTATCAAAATTGCCAATGATACATATTTATAGTAAAATTACCAACAATACATTTTAAAGCAAAATGACATTCTATCTTTAGTTGAAGCTGTGTTCAAAATATTTACATTTCGGTATTAAATAACCTATAGAGGTTGATATACCGCAAAACACATTCTGCTAACACAAGTTTAAATATTTGGGAAATGTTTTAACAGGGAATGGAAAATGCAACCTTGAAATCGGAATTAGCTAAAATGCATTCCAAAACTTAAAGAGCATAACCAAAAATAGCAAAATTTCGTTAGAAATAAATAAAAAAATACTGAATTGTTATGTGATATCAATCTTCTTGTATGGCAGTGAATGCTGGCCAACGTCACCACAGATGAAGAGGAAACTGGAGTCTACGGAAATATGGCCCCACATTACAGAGAATTCCATGGATGGTGTGAGTAATGAATGAATAAGTCTTTAAGAAAAGGGTAACAAAAAGAACACAGAATCAAAAAGAGGCAGCTGAATACAGAATTGGTAAGGATGGATTTGAAGAGGAAAAACCCAGACGGGTCCTGTCGAGGGGAAGCGAGTGATAGGGAGAGCCAGCGGGCATTCTGTGAATGAATGAATGGAGTGCGTGAGAAATGCTGCGAAGAGTTACGAGAAATAGGATGTTGGGGAGAAGCAGTAGTGTCCACAACCTGAAGAGATACGACACAAAAGACGTGAATGAATGTTTTGCTATATATGCTTAATAATTCTTATTTGTGATATTTCTGGTCGCATAGATAACTAGTTATGTAAAGAATTTGAAAATAGAATGAGACAAAGTGAATCCAGTAATATAGAGGAAAGAGATTATAGTTAAAAGCCATGAAAGAAGAAAGAAAATTGGAGTGAGAGAGAAAAATGAATTAGAAATTGAAAGAAAGTAATCGATTTATTTTGTTACTTTTAACATAAATATGAACAAAACCGTCCACATCTTTATTGGCCCTTCGCCCTAACTATTGGCTTATGAGTTTTGTGCAAATAGTAATGACGGAAACCAATCGCAAACAAAGGACTTAAACGCATGCATTTAAAAATCAATGAGAGAGAAGAATTGGAGACAAATGAGAAATACGAAGGAATGAAGAGAGAAGAGAAACAGAAGAAAGAGTGAGACAAGAGAGAGAAAGAAGAAAGATTAGAGAGAAGATATGAGAGGGAAAAACACTGGCGTTAATGTGAGGCCTACAAGACAGAAAAACAGGCGAGAATTTGTGAGGAAAATAAGAGAGAAATTTAATGAGTCTGACAGATGTATATGTATTTATATGCATGTCCTGTAGACATCTCTGTAGAGCAAGGAGCCACCGCTCTAGGCATTGCTGTTACGGTTTCTGTATTCAAGTAGATTTTTACAAGGTGAATTTACTAGCACTACACCCAACCTGTTTTGAATTCAGTGTTGCCCTTCTCCTGGATTGGTTGCCTAGGTAAGCGGAGAGATGGATCCAGAGTATTTGAGGGAAAGCAATTTTAATTCGGCACGCCAATCCCATTTACGGTACCAAGAAGCACGACACAGCGCGCGTGCGCGCACTTCCTGAGAAGAAAATGAAGAAATACAGCGACTATAAAAGAAAGAAAGAGCGGAAAAGAAAACTTGTAAATTCGATCTATTAACATGCTGCACTCATTAGCCATTAAGTGCAAGTTCAAAACACTTCAACGGGACTTGAATCAATGCCGAAATGGTTAAGCATCTTACCTCACACGATCTACTTTCTGACAAACAATATGGTTTCCGCTTTCCCCGAACTACCGTTTATGTGTTTACGGCCATAACTGAATATGTATACGAAGCTCTTGATAAAGACGGCGAAGCTCGAGCTGTGAGTCTCGATATATCGAAGGCGTTTGACAGGGTTTGGCATGCCGGCCTTCTACGTAAGCATCTGGGTTAAGGTATTACAGGACGATTATTTGACTTAATCTAACCATTCCTGTCAAACCCTGATATGAAGGTCGTTCGGAACGGGTTCTCTTCCAGTTCCTTCCATCCGAACGCTGGTGTTCCCCAGTGCTCTATCCTGGGTCCTACACTGTTTCTGATCTTCATCAATTATCTTCCTGATATCATCAGTTCTCAAGTAGTCATCTACGCAGACGACACTACCATTTACTCCGTCATTGCTGGCAAAGTTAACCTGGCTACTGGTCTCGAAAAGGACCTCCAATCTATGGTTGACTGGAGCAGGAAATGGCTTGAAAATTTTACTGCATCCAAAACGAAACTGTTCTCATTTACCCAGTCACAGAGAAATCAGAATGGTTAATGCTTAACTTCAGGAGATCGTCTTACTGTGCCTTCTTGATCTCACATTTTCCACTGACCTAAGAGTGGGAACAACTATAGCTGCATCTATTGCAAGGAAAGTTGGTTCTCTGTGTCGCGCTAGAAGTTTTTTTTTTTTCTAGTCTGAATCCATCCTTCACATCTACAAATCTACCATTTGTCCATGCATGGAATACTGTTGCCATATATGGTCTGGTGCTCCCGCTGTTCATCTCGAAGTTCTCGACAAAATCCAAAGACGGATATTCAATGTGATCGGTTCTGACCTGGCATCTCAACTCCAGTCATTTTCTCACAAACGTGATGTGGTTTTTCTCTGTCTTTTCTACAAATATTTTCCTGGCAACTGCTCTGAGAAGGTACTCAGGCTCACCCTTTTACTGTTGAAACAGTTAAATGTCACCGTTTCTTCTATCAGCAGCTTCTTTACTGGCACTTCCTGACAGAAGTTGGTGTGTCAAATACATAACCTGACGGAGCTCATCACCCTTCAGGTTTCTTTTGAATTTGTTCTTCTTCAATAGTGGTTGCCCTACCGAAGCTAAATATCTATGGGGTTTCCTTTCTCCTGTCATGCCTTTGAAATCAGCCTTCGAAATGGTGTATTTTATCTGTGATCGAACACAAACCGTTCGTGCCGTTACAAAATACGTAACTATCTCAATTATGATACAAAGGTTGTTGTTTGTGTGTGTGTGCGTGTGTGTTTTAAGGGACATAAATGCATGATCCCTGATAATTAACAAAGTCACTACATTAACGAGGGGCTTAAACTAGATTGTTAATCAGATTGAGAGCTATGCCATTAATTTTGTATCTTTGAAAACATTGTTTTGTGAGGTGAGTAATGTAGTAATGTTTGTAGTGTGAGGGAACATTCTCATGTGTAAACATCCTCTTTCGCTGACAATTTCTTGCTTGTAACCTGTAGCACTCAAAACACGTCAAGAACTTACAATAATTCTTTGAGTTTATCTTGACATTATAATCAACTTTAAAGCGATCGATAATTTTACTGCCATTTTTACGCTGGGAAGTGTTCCAACAGAGAACGGAAACTGCGAAGTACTGGGATGAACAAAGATGAATTCCAAAAGCTTAGCAAAGTATTAAGAAAGAAGAATTTCGTTGGAAACAAAGAAAGAAGTACTGATCTGTTACTAGATATCTCTCTTTCTTATTGACATTATTCGGACTATTGTCCTCATCTTTGTCGCCATATTTATTACAACGTTTCGGCCGTTGTACGCTCCGGCCTTCTTCAGGTGGTTGGAATGTCAAACTGAACCCTTTATTTCGCTATTAAAACATGGCACGTGGAGCTAGAACAGTCTACCCCAGTGAGCGAAATAAAGGGTTCAGTTTGACATTCCAACCACCTGAAGAAGGCCGGAGCGTATAACGATCGAAACGTTGTAATAAATATGGCAACAAAGATGAGGACAATAGTCTGAATAATGTAAATAATGTACGTAATACCTCATCTCAGAAATATAGACAGATATCTCTCTTTCTGTATGCCAGCGAATGCTGTATAATATCCTCAAAGATGTGGAAGAGACTTGAAGGAACAGGAATGGGGATCAAAAGAAAGCTGAGGAATGCTATTGACCAAACATGTGAGCATCTGCCAGGTTTTGGAGGAAATTGAAACAAAAAGGAAACTTAACATCAGGAAGGAGCACTTGAAAATTCTGAGACATGTACTGAGGAAGGAGAAATAACAAAAAGGCAAAACTTATTAAGAACTACAAGTGACAGGATGATGTGGAGAGCCATGATCGTCTACGACCTGAAGGGACAGGGGACATAAATAAAGAAGAAAAAATAAAAAGGATATCTGAATCTACAGCTCAGAACTGCTTTAATCATTTTAAAAACATACAGGGCATTAAAAAAAACAAAATATTTATAATAAACCTTCGAGAATTAAGATAATATTAATACTATTAATATTTAAAACCGGTAAGGATAATCCTATATATTGTTTAATACCGTGGCCATAAATTAGTATGGGAAATTTCAGCGTCTTTTGCAGTGAAAAAAAGATTGTATTGGAAATTCTTGCAAAAATCAGGTAATTGTCGGATTTTCAGGAAACTTTCAGAACTTATTCACAAATTAAATTATTTCAGAAGAGTTTCTTTTAGAAAATCTTGGCAAAAATATTTTTCTTTTACATCGATTACTCACTTCTTATTTAATTTTATGAAATTTCGAAAAATTCATTTTTGCAGAGTTTAATATTTATATTAGTTATAATGACAAATTCGTAGAAAATTTAAATCATTAATTTTATTTTGTCAAATAAAGAATCTGCTCTGAATCGTAAAATTCAATAAAACTAAGACCTTATTTAATTGGAAAGTGCTTTTAGGAATAACATGTATTATGGATACTATCGTCTTAAGGAAGAATAACATTTCGATGAATAATGAATTTTTACAAGAACTGTTTTCATTTTTTAAAATGCTCAATTATAATAATTTATATAGTTTTAAATCTTTTAAAATTACATATTAATTTTTAGTGATTAGGTGATATTGTTATTAAGTAAAAACGATAAGCTTACTTCTTTAAGCTTACTAATTCAGTGACCATCAGTATTTTTAAAATAATGTTTAACTGTGTGTGTGTCTATGTAACCGTATCGAATTATGTAAATACAATCATCCATATACAACAATATAAAAAAATAAGAGCCGTGACTATAGTAAATTTAAAATTTATTGGTAATTTTCTAAAATTACTCAATGACCGTCTTCTTAAGAAACACTATAAAGGCAAAGTATCTAAAATTCAATAAAATTTTCCCTAATATTTTAAGCTTACCGGGTAGTTAAAAAAAACTGTATAAAAAAGACGTTCAAGTTGTATTCAAGTAATTTTTACTGTTGTATGCCCTTTACTGTTATATGCCCTTTACTTTAAAATACCAAATGTAATGTAAAAAATCTAAAGTAATATTTTTTTTTAATTCAGACTAATTAAACTTTAAATAAGTTAATCTTTCTCAAATAAAATTTCAGAAAAGTATACTTAATTTTTTAAAGATTTTTTACTAAAGAGAATTAAGTTGTGTCGGCAAAATTGTCAACATGGGTGATTGCAAAGACTTGAAAAAAAGTCATTCCAATAAATTTCAATTCAATTTGAAATGCAGTAAAGTATTAGGTTGGTACAAAAATAATGACGTAATAATGTCGTTTTTTGACGTATTTTTAACGTCAAAAAACGACATTATTACGTCATTATTTTTGCACCAACCTATTTTGCTTATTGGAAATAAGTGTATAAGTTTTTGACAAAATTTTGAACCTGTTTTTTTTTCGAGAAAGTTTTCCCCCATCAAAATCTTTTGCAAGAATGGAAAAATTAATAATTTTGTTGGTCCAAGATGAACAACCTAACAGAGTTCCAAAATATTTTCTTGTCTTATTCTTACCGTTTGAAGACTTACGTTGTCATAGAGGGGAACAACATTTTCCTATTGACAAGCGCTAGGAGGTTTTCGACCAAACGTGCTCTGATTCTGGACATATAAATGTTCATTTAGTGTTTCACGACTTTTTAAGTAATCTTAATGGATGATACCCCGACAATCCAATCACATTCACTACATGAACTTTCTTTTATGAAACTCGAGGTATCTGGTGGAGTAAGAAGAATTATCCTTGTCATTTCACTGTCTTTTGCTTTCAACGTCTTTGCATGTAACTCATTTTACATCACCTGTTATGGTGTGTTTAAGGAACGGCTAGTTAAGCTGATACATTCATCATTGGTTTTCAAAATGGAAATAACTTATGTCCTCACTTAATATGCACCATAGTAGCTGATGAAATTACGTTTCCTTTGTGACGCCAGTTGTACGCTACCATATAAAAATCAATTATGTTATTACAGAGTTTCATGGTAAGTAAGCCGACACCAACTACTGATAAACACAGTTTTCTAACTCCCTATTGAGGCCACCAATCTTTGCCTGGATAAGCTAAGTTTATTCAAAATCTATAAAATGATATCTTGGCTTTTTATAAATATATATCTCTCGGCATTTGAACTACACATAAACATATTTCAGGTTCACCTCATGTCAATTGACCTGTGTTTAAAGCAGATATAACCGACTTTACGATAACCTAATAGAATTATAGTGAGTAGGAGACATAAAAAAATAAATTTTAATTATTTTATAGGTGCTGCGGCTAAATAAAAAGGGTGACCCTTGTTACTTAAGTTTAAAATTACTTTTCAATGCACAGAAACAAACTAGTGACTCCATATGAAGTTCTATTCATAGTAAATGCCCGCGCTTCCGCAACACGATTTACGCTGTTATACAAAGCGAGATTTTTGTTCAAATATTTTATTAGAGAGCTTTGTCTTTTCACTTGGAGCAAAATAAATATTTAACGATAACAAGTATTCATTTTCAATATGTTCATTTTTGCCTACGTATTTGCCTGTGTTGAGTCACACTTACTATATTGCTGTAGAACATATTGACTATGTAACCACAATGCGCATTACTTTCCTAGGATCCCATCATTGTAAAATACCTAATGCTTTCAGTAATTTTAGAATAAGGAATTCCAATCACAAATAGACACTAAGTTTCGTAAAGTTTCCAGGTTCCGTTATTTTAAAAAAATGTAATTCCTATTCTGTCATTTATTGACAAATAAAAACCAAAACTAAATTTTAGATTGATACACACACACACATATATATATATACATATATATATATATATATATATATATATATATATAAGCATAGGATTGGTGTAGACGGAATAAATTCCAGTAACCAAAAATACTACTCTTAAAAGAGTGCTCAATACAGAGTAGAGCAAATATAATTTATTCGAAAATTATAATATAAACATGTTATAGACTCACTAACAGATTTATGTTATAATTTTCGAATAAATTATATATATATATATATATATGTATATATATATATAATGATAGTGTAGCAATCAATTTTATTTACGGTGGAGGTTTTTAAAAAGTTAATAAATAAATAAAATAATATATATATATTTACACATATATATACATACACACAGAAACACACACACACACACACATATATATATATTATCCCTCACCGTTAGCACGACTGTGAGTTTCATGCACGACGCAATCTTCAGGTGCTGAGTAAAAACTGTTACACAATTTGGAATTATAATATATCTGCTTATCACAATGTTGGTGTAGTTATATACTATGCTGGGATGACATTTTTGAAATTTTGAAATTTAAAAATTATTTTTATATATGTAGGTAAAATTTATATATGTATGTAAAAAAGAAAATTAAAAAGTGATATATTTGAGTGATGAATATTCATATTTTAATTTTTTTTAATTACATAATTAAAGGGGGATTACTTGTTCTCATCTAAACAAAAAGACCTGAATATGTATTTAATAGTAATATATTAAAAATAGACCGTAATTAGAAATAAAAATTAAAATTAATTAATTAAAAATTGAAAATATAAAAATAAAAAATAAAATTAAGTTTAGAAAATAAAAATTAAAAAATTAAAAATAATAATAATAAAATAAATAATAAGTAACCAATAAAAAATTAAAAATTAAAAATAAATAAAATAATAATTAAAAATTAAAAAATTAAATATTCTTTAAAAAATTATAGAATTAAAAAATTAAATAAATTAATTGAAGCCAAGAAAATAGCCACGGAACTTAAAATTGATGATAGGATCCACAAATTCCACAAACAAAACATTTTTTTACCACAGTTAAGGCAAATTTTCTAAACAACTTCCAATATCGATTACTCAACCCCACCAAAAATAATATCGGTATATTTAGCAAAACATGCTTGAAAGAGCATGCAAATAGACCAAAAATGTTCTGGGAATTAAACAGTAACACAAAACAGTTGAAGCCATATAAGTTTTGGGATCTTCTCACAGAGTATTTTTGTTAATGCAATGTATATCGCACGCTTACAAATAGTTACGCACAAACCTACTCATGACTACCGACCCAGAACATCGCGATTGAAACATTTAAATTACAAAAAGTAACGTTCATAATAATGCGAAGTGGAAGCTTATAAAATCTGTTGTTTTTTGTTTTTTTTATGGCAATGTCAACTATTTGAACATATGTTCTGCGACTAGATATTCAAACTCTTTCTCATAATGTTGTTTTATTTCGAAAAGTGTAATATGCACACCTTCACATAAAACCTCGAAAAACCATAGTATACATACTAAACAATGGCATTGAAGGAACTTTCACTAACCCTTACCCTTACAGATGAAATGGCTAAATGCAACCGTAAGTTCTATGTTGACAGTTTCTTTTTTCGCTTGTGGAAATCTCTTCCGCATTTTTGTTTTCCAGTCAACATTAATCTTCAAATATTTAAATACAATGTCAATCGCTATCTACTAACTGCTTAATTCCTGTTCTTTTATTTGTTCTCAATCGTTTCTAATGTTTTTCTTTCTTTCTTTTTTTCATATTCTCTAACACTCAGTAACACCTTGTGTCATAGTAGCTTTGCTTGGTATGAAATGATTAAAAAATAAAATAAATTCTATGATTCCTCGTAAAAGCTTTGAAGATCTGCAAAACTTTCGTGAATAAGCAGAGGGCGGGGAGGTTTAGAGATGGAAGATAAGAGTTATTTACAAAATTCGTTAAGATGAGAAATTACACTGATTTTCCTTCAAGTCAAAATAGACCTGATGATGATAATGAATAAAAGCATTAACATTTCCTGATACTGACTAGGGATGGCTAAAATTACCCGAAAAATAACATAAACAGTTTCTCTATAAATTTGAACTGGATATGCGATAGATAGTCAGTTTTAATGAAATGTTCTGTTTACATATATATATATATATATATATATATATATATATATGGTGTTGTGGAACAGTCCTCGGTCCCCACACATGAACTCCAATCTGACCAAATTGTTAATTTTTCTTAAGACCTATTTTGTTCTGGCTGAGCAAAGAGGGTCTTTTTTTTCTCTGTCTCACTTTTTCTCATGTAGATTAAAAAAATTACAGAATAGATTTTTTTTCTCCAGAGAATTCCTTCGGCTTCTCCCCCGTAAAGGATGTTTTTAAACCGTGCGTTAATTCTTTCAGAATCTATTAAATAGCAGCTTCAGAAATGAAGACATTTCTTTAACTATAATTGCTGTGAAAAATGAATTCCAAAAGAACTGTTTAAATATCATTCATGAAAAAAATTATTTTATCTAATCTTAAATTTCATTTAACAATATGTCGTTGTGTGTTTATCTAACAGTTTATGATCAAAACACGCTGAAAACATCGATCCGATCGATTATCCAAGTTAATCAGTGTCAGGCCAATCAGTAATTAGATGGGGGAGCTCTTGTGAACATTGTGTATTGTAACATACAATCCGAAATATGTTCGTCTTTAAATAACCCACAATGATTTGATAAACCGTAAAAAGCAAATCAATGTTTGAATTTCAGTGTGTTCGTATCTATCTAGTTACCTATTTATGCAGAATGCGCGCTGAAATTGATCTCTATTGAAGATAGAACACCGATAAATAAAGCAAGTTTTCACATATAATTTTCTTTATATTTTCAATGGCAATTGTTAAGAGCCTGCATGCGAAACACGTAAAATTTTCCTCAATCCAGAGTGATGACAACATCGTTTTCAGGCTGATGTACGCATAGTCTATATTTCATTGCCCATAATAAATGAAAGTCAGACGGCATTAAATCCAGACAATGTATTCGGTTTAGTAGGATAGAGGTCCAGTCAAAGTTTGTAATGGGATCCATAGTCTTTAAACTAGTTTGGTGTTACCGTGTGGTGCTAATGAAAAATTATCTTCATCACTGGCCAGAATCTGGAAATTCAAGCCTTCAGCTTCGTCAGCATCGCGATGTAACTCAAAATTAATGGCTTCTCCAGCTTGCAGGAAATCCAGAATAATCCCTCGTTTCTGTCTGATGAGGTATTATGTACATTATTTATATCATTCAGACTATTGTACTCATCTTTGTTGCCATATTTATTACAACGTTTCAGCCGGCCTTCTTCAGTTTGTTGAACTGAAACCTTTATTTCGCTCACTGGGGTAGACCGTTCTAGTTCCACGTGCCATGGATGTCAGTTATCAGTTATCTCCTTGTTACTTTCCCTCTGAAAGTTCTCCACTGCCTTAACCGGGTATTGAACTCACACTCTTTGGGTCCTGTCACTGGATCTAACCAACGCCTTTATCCACTGTGCCATGTGTCCTTGACAACTGTATTTCTGGGTATTATAAACAGCAAAAATTGGTTGCTGAAGTCATTAGGTTTATAATACCCAGAAATTCATACAGATATCCTCAAGGACACATGGCACAGTGGATAAAGACGTTAGTTAGATTCAGTGACAGGACCCAAAGAGTGTGAGTTCAATATACGGCTAAGGCAATGGAGAACTTTCAGAGTGAAATTAACGGGAGATAACTGATATCCATTAAACACGACACGTGGAACAGTCTACCCTAGTGAGCGAAATAAAGGGTTCAGTTCGACATTCCAACCAAAAACGTTGTAAAAAATATGGCGACAATGGCCCGAATAATGTAAATAGTCCCTCGTTTGTTTATCCCAAAAAGTAATACACGCTACTTTATTCTCTACATCTTATATTTTCTGTGATAGTCAATTCCTATATCGCTACGGTATCAACAGTCGATTTGATTCCGCTGATGATACAGTTGAGAAGACTTATCTTCAGCGATGCTCCAAGGGTCTTTTTTCAACTGTTGTTAACATCTAACAAGGCTCAAGAGCCACTCAGTGTAGAGGGTTCTTAAATAATGTTCTTGAAAGTAGATAACGGTTAACCTGAGATTTGAAAAGGTTAAGATTTTAATGATCGGGAAAGCATCCTCTCGGGAGTCGTTTCTAGAAAATATCGGCACTTGGGAAGAAGTTAAAATGGAACTTATTTCTTACCAATGGAATACGAAGGGAATCAGATTGTTTCGATCATTTATGCGTGACATATTTGTATTCGGTGGTTTTTCACTTCTAAATTAGCATCAGTGGAAAAACACTTGATACACACTAAAGGGGTATTGTAACCCGTTGCCAATAGTCTTTGTGAAGCTTTAAAGCCGACATTCAACTCTTGACAATGGTCGTAATCCGTCATTTCGCACCGATGAGCTGAACCAAGCGTTTTCATTTCATAGACTGACAGGCGGATTTTTACACGCATCAGTCTCGCTGCTGTGTAGATGTATTATCCACCGACTACCTCTGCTCATATCCAATGTTTAGTCTCTGTATAAATTCGGTAAGCTTCAATAAAATCCAGTTAATTCAATGTTTCCCGCACGGACGAGCTCAACTTTCATGTTAAACGCACTTCTATTTCATGCACTATGCTGCAATCTGTAACAAAGCAAAAATATGGTTTACTAGTGGTAGGTTCAACCTCTACTGACATGCCATCAACATGCACATCAGGCGTTATAATCCAACATAAGATATGAGACATTACTTCTGGAACAACCCTCGTATCTCAAGAGCAGTTCACATAAAAAAAGCGCTTTTCTCTTTAGTACCTCGACTATACGAATCTGAGCGCAGTACTAGATTGGCATGTAGGTCTCGTCCTTTTACAGTTGAAATTTCAAGACGTAATCGTAAGTTCTTCTCTCGCACTTGTCACTTGTGGGACTCTTTCTACCTTTTGCTTTCCAGTCAACTTTGTTCTTCAAAAATTTAAACGCAATGTCAGCCATTATCTTTTGTCTTCTTAATTCCTTTTCTTTTATTGCTCTCTCCTTAATATATTTTTTCTTTTTTTCATATTCTTTCACACTCAGTAAACCCTTGCCTTGCTAGGGTTGAAATGAATAAATGAAAATATGTATTTGTCTTTTTATACCTCTCAGTTGTTCGTATTTATTTTTGCTAATATCTTTCATTCTTTCTGTTTATTTATAAAATCTGTGTATGCTCCTAAATAATTGCCGCCCTGTAGCCGAAGTCCTCAATCAATGCTTCCTGGCATTTCTACACTATTTTGCCATTCCCGATCGACATGTACGCATCCAGCGGCGCTGCTTCCATTATTCAATACATCGATCTGACTGTCATTGCTGCTGTTGGCCTTCTCTTGCTGTGTCATTTGCATTTGAACGAAAACAATTCCAGTCAAAAGCGTATTTGATTGGTCGAAGCAGTCCCCGAGCTTCGCTCGTTTGTCAATATTTTAATTACCTGCCTTCATTCATTTTTTCTTCGTCGTCGTTTTCTCTTTTTCTTCTGCTTCTTCTTGGCTATCGTCACCATTTTCTCTTCTTCGTTTTCTTCTTCATTGGTGTCTCAGTTTTCTCCTCTTCCACTTCGTTATCATCTTTTCTATAACAGTCTTCTTAGTCGTTATCATCGTTTTCTCTTCTTTTTCTTTCTTTTTTTTCTTTTTCTTCTGCTTCTTGGCTATCGTCACCATTTTCTCTTCTTCATTTTCTTCTTCATTGGTGTCTCAGTTTTCTCCTCCTCTTCCTCTTCCTCTTCGTTATCATCATCTTTTCTATAACAGTCTTCTTCTTAGTCGTCATCATCGTTTTCTCTTCTTTTTCTTTCTTTTTTTCTTTTTCTTCTGCTTCTTCTTGGCTATCGTTACCATTTTCTTTTCTTCGTTTTCTTTTTTAATGATGTCTGAGTTTTCTCCTTCTCTTCCTCTTCCTTATCTTCTTTTCTTCTTCTTCATCCTCTCCATCTTCTTCCTCGTCAGCTTCCTTTTATCTTCTTCCTCGTTATCGTCTTCACCATTGTCTGATGAAGCAACATTTTCTCCCATAGTCTCTTCGAACTTCGTATCATTCTTCTCGTTCTTCAAAATGGAATTGTCCAATGAAATGTGTAGAAAGAGAATGATGAATCGAAAAAGAACGAAGCAAATTAAGAAATACCTTTTTTTAAAAGACCATGTTCAAAAAATATTCCTCAAAACAAGAGGGAAGAAAAACTATGGAAGAAATGAATACGCCGTTCACCGAAAAGCAAAAGGAAATGTCATAAATGAGGTCCACATATTTTTGCTAATTTTTCTTTTTTTGCTTTAGAAAGTGTAATTAATTCTTCTATTTATTTTTCTATTTATTTTCAGCTTTATGTTTTACATAATGTTTGTTTTAACCAGACTTTTTTTTTACAATTTTGAATTCCGAAATAGCATTAATGTTGAGTAATGTGATTAAAATTGGCGGAGTAATTAATAAAAGTAAAACGACAAGCCACCATGACAGGATGAAAGTCGGAAACAACGACAACGACATATCTGTTCGATTTCAGCTATTTACATTAATTGCTTTTGCTTTCAGTAATCTCTTGGCAAGATAACCACGTCTTTTCCGGAATTAATTAGATTTTTTGAGCATCTTTTACATTAATTGTTTTCTATACACTAGTTCTTTTAAAGAGTAGAAATAAACCTTTATTTAAAATTACAACTCACAATGACAATAAGTAGGTTTCGAGCCTCACTAAAGTTTCTTATAGTTCATATTGTTTCTTTCTCAAAGTTATGAAAGTAAAAATTACTTTGCGTCCTAGGTAAGACGATAAACTATATCCAACAGCAAGGCCTCTGATCAGGAGGTTTTGAGGATCATGGAACTACCTCTTAATTGCGTGTGGTAGCACCTGTTAGGGTCTCAGCTATGGGCAAATAGTTAACCCACAAACTGGAGTCAAAACACTATGAAAGTGTAAAAATTATGATACCAGCAATATATTTTTGTAAAAATATTACCAGCAATGAATTTTGAAGAAAAAATTATTACCAACAATACATTTTTTATAGAAAAATATTATCAGCAACATATTTTTGAAAAAGTATTACTTGCGATAAAAATCATGCCGGCATTAAATAACCCATTGAGGTTGAGATGCCGTAAAACAAAACAAAAAAAAATAACAAAAAGTTCAGTTGACCATTGATGACAATTCCAAAACAAAGTAACTATAAACATTTTTTCTATCCTTTACCAGCCGCAATGATGGAGAAAGCATTACCTTGAACCCTCGCCAGTGAGACACGCTGCAAGAGCCACTCTGTTTCGCGAGGCTCGTCCCTTAATCGAGACGCAATCGCGCCAATCCTCCGAAGGAACGCCATCGAACGAGGGCCAATAACCCCAGAAGTCTCCCCTGCCACAGGAGTAAAAAAAGAGAACAGGTTTGGATACAGCTGGGTTCCCTTCCCAAATCGAACCAGTAGGTCTCGACCGTGGAGATGGAAAGCGGACAGATGGTATTATCATTTTCCCTTTTAAAATGGCTAAGTCGTTGATTTGGGATGCGACCTGTGCGGATACATTTTGAGCCGGGGTCCGTCGCCCGGGACGCAGAAACAAAAATTAATTTTACATTGAAACAAACCTCGCTATTTCACTAGTCACATGGTCTATATAGGTCATAAAAAATATCTTCAGACTGGATTTTTCTTGTATGTGAATATTTCTGGTAACGTATACTCACCTTTCCAGCACCTAGGATAGAACATCCCACTGTTTGATTTTACAATCAGTGCCAATGATTTGGCTTCTCAATCGATGCTTTATTGCCATTTCTTTTTATTAAATCGGAACAAGCAAAGAGTCATAAATATTTATCATAGAAACCAAATTTAAATGGAATCATTTACACTATTTACTTTGTTCGGACTCTTGTTTTCGTCTTTATTGCCATAATCACGACGTTTCAGCCGTTGTACGCTCCGGCCTTCTTCAGATGCTATTAGTTGAAATTTCTAGCCGAAACCTTTATTTAGTCCACGAAGATGTAGTGTTCTAATTCCACGGGCCATGCCTTTGAATATATCAGTTACAGTTAAGGCAAGACACATAGAATTAGAACAATATATCCCCGTGGAGTAAATAAACGTTTTGGCTCGAAATTCCAACAAAAAGCACTTGAAGAAGGATGGAGTGTAAAACGGCCGAAACGTTATGAATATGCTAATAAAGATGAGAACAACATTCCGAACAATGTAAATAGAGTACTCTCCTATAAATGAGGTAAAATTAGCTAGCTTGATTTTCCAAGACAGCCATGTTAACAGGTAAGTGACTTAACTTCTACAATATTGAAAATCCCTCATCTTGAAAATATAGACAAATGTTGAAAGTAATCCTTTAAATCTACTTCACATGGGAATTGCATTGTTTTGTAAATGTTAAATGACTTTAATCGTCGTATTCTGTGAATGAGAACAGCTACCATGTTTTTCGGTTGATAATAGATTTTACTTACGCAATATCAAATAATAAATAAACATGTCAGTTTCATCCAACCTCTGAAGAAACAAAATAAGTGAGAACCCCCCCCCCACAAAAAAACTGTCAAACATCACAAAAGAATAATGTTATTATTTACCTTTCTCTTCGAACAAATATACTTATCTTGGTCGTTATGCTCCGACATAAAACGAGAAAATTATTTCGAAAAAGCTGTTGACTTCCTCTTATATCGACTAATACTTAACTTTTACCCCACGTATTTCGGCTTCCAAAAGTTACAAAAAAAAAGAATCCCAACAAATTATATTTTTCTGAAGGATTCTGATTTACCTTTCTCCGTTTTTTCATTTCAGCTCATTTAATATTAATGACATCATTTACAAAATGAATGCATCAGTTTTCTAGAGCGAAAAATTAGAATAATAGAATGGTTTCATTTATCAGCAATGGTCAGTAGAGTTCATCACTCATTCTAGCAGACTTTCGCGTATTTTTTATTTGTATAAAATCAGTATTCTGATTCTTCAAGAAGTCATTTTTTTATTTG
The DNA here is from genome assembly GCA_963932145.1 of Acanthosepion lycidas. Taxonomy (NCBI): domain Eukaryota; kingdom Metazoa; phylum Mollusca; class Cephalopoda; order Sepiida; family Sepiidae; genus Acanthosepion; species Acanthosepion lycidas. The sequence goes on from OZ010571.1 coordinate 158,722,479, forward strand.
GATAAAAAGAAAGTCTGTCGTTGTTTTGTCGTGATTTCATTGGCTTACAAATCTCGCTACATTTTCTGCTCATGTTTACTCGAAACTTGTTCTGCATTCGATGATTCAATGGACCAACCAAATTAATTACAGATGTGACCCCTACCACCAACACCTGTAAGTATCATTTAGTAAATATTATTTATTAACTTGTATGTATTCGTCGTTGTCATTGCTGGATATTTATATTTAGATATACATAAAAGATTTTTCTTTTCTGAAAAGAAAAAGCATCTTTAGCTTCGATTTAAAAAAAGGTATTTTCTAATTTTAATCCTATAAGAGCCTTCGCTTGTGGATTGACCCAGCTACGTGTTCGATAACTAAGACAAATACTTCAAGAACTGCTATTTGGCCAACAGAAATTTTTGAAATTCGCTAACATTGACTTGTTTAAAACTTTTATATAAAATTAAATAGACTAAAAATTTGTAATGAAAAAAACAAAAGTTTTAACGAAAACTAATCGATGTCAATCGATTTCACTGACAGAAAATTGAATTAGCTCACAATTTTTAAGAAAGTGATTCGTTAAAAGAACAGGACATATTAATTTTTTTTTTTTTTTTTTTTTTTTTTTTTGACCCGAGATCTCATTAATATACACAATTACACAAGAGATTAAGAGAACACAAATATTGCTTTGACACAAGTTCCGAGTTGATTAGTCATAACAAGAGAACATCGTTCACCGAAGAAAATTGTCATAATTGGATGACAAAAGTCGACGTTAGTTTACCGGTAAATTCGAGTAGAAATTTTCTCACCATAAAATCTAATCGTTCCAAAAAGACAAAACTTTATAGTTTTTCATTCGAATGTTCCGAAAGTAAAAATTAGTTAATTATATTTAAGTGTTATTGAATATTTTTATCGGGGCTTCGCCAAATATTTCAATGTCCACTGTAATGTACAAGGTCTTTCTTTAAAAGTATGTCTTCATTTCATTTCATGTGCAGGGTTTTTATAGGAAGTGTGTGGGGGGGTAGGTAAACATCGGATCAAACCTCTGTACGAATTCTGACAGTCCAAATATGACCTCCTGGAAATTCTGGCTCTTCCCATAATTAAAATCACCGTTGAAAGAAGGAAGTTTTCCATCGTGAGAAAGATTCAAAGGAATGCAACGAGGCAGTAGCTATTCCGAAACAGGACTTCAGGGGCTGTTTTGAAAATTACAAGCTACGTTGAAATAAAAGGGACTCAGATTAGAAGTTACTTGGTGGCTTCTCTGAAGGAAACTAGTATTGATTTATACAAAATAGTTTTTTTTTAGTGACCGAGTCCTTTCTGGAAATACCTCGGAGACGGTAGAGAATTCCCACACCAAAATATTAAATATCTACGCGAGAAAGAATTTAGGGAAGACAAACTGTGGAATAGGGTTTTTTTTTAAATTTAAATAAAAGCCAAAAACATGGATTTTAATTCTCAGTTATACGATTTGAAAGTCTGAGAATACAAATTATGGATTTAAGTTAAATCAGTCTAGATAAATTTCCAAATTTTAATTCTATGTAAATGTTATTTCATAGGATAAGTGGTTAGCAATAATTAGGGGTTTGGAACAATAAGATATCGATCGCATTTCAAAAATTAAAGGCTTTTTTTCATACGATATTCAGGAAAAAGACATGAAGTAAAATTCCTAACGGAATAGAAGATAAAATTTTCATTCAGTTATTAGGTACCACCCAACTTAAAATAGGTTAGCGCTTTTTTTGTCAACAAGGATTTTACACCTATTTGCACTGATTATATGCAACGAAAATCTTGTCTGCATTCAAAACAGCAAACTATTAAACACGCATTAAATAAATAAAAAGAAATCGTTTGCTAGAAGAGGAAATTTTTAATTGCTAAATCTTTCAAATGTCATACAAGAGTTGATATCACTTTCATACTTTAGATGGAATCTCGTAATAGAAGAAATCTTGACGTTCTTGTTCGATCTATGATCTCATCTCAATCACCATTCTTATCGTAACAATCATGGCAGCGGTCAAGTATCAATTTACCTAATTATTTACAGCTAACTAATTTACACATATATCGTTTAGAGCAGAGATTACAAAGAATGTCGAGATTTTCTTTACGCGCTATCAGACGAGCTTCTTGTATTTCGTTTGTAATGTACACTTATCCACCTGGGGTATGACTTTTAGTGGACAGGTACAATTTTCTAAGCTAGAAAGTTGCATTTTCTGATGTACTGAAGACAGTCGCAGGTCTGGGGTATCAGAAATTGTCAGATGTCAGATATATAGACTGCCTGAAAAATCATCACGTATATTAAATAATTTTCTTTTCAATATTTGTTTCTTATTTTTTAAATATTTGCTTTCCTATTGATGTCGACTAAACTTGGCTTAGTCTTGCATTCTATATCGATTTTCTAAGCGCTGCTTAGATGTGGCACAAGGCCGGAAGTATGGAGCACCCAGTGAGGATCGAACTCCCTACTCAGCCTTGCATTCTATATGGTAAAGATAAATATAACATTATCTGTGCTTAAATAGTATTTGAGACAAAGCTGAAAAAAAAAACTGAAGCTCCAGCCCAGATATGGTAGCAGTATTCCATCTTTTGGTTTCCTCTCACTTTTGTAAAGCTAGAGCAGGTGCAGTTCTGATCGATTGTTCATATATATATATATATATATATATATATATATATATATATATGAGTTCCATGAGGTCTGTGGAGAACTTGTGCCTCATTAGATGTTTAAAACGAGGAGCCTCTTTTAGCGTGTAAACATTCACCGTGACAGGATCAACTAGGTGATAATGAAGAGTGTTTTTCAACTGTTGAAAATTACAAGCCCGTTTTGCCTCCATTAGGTTGTTGAAGCTAGACCAGATGAAAAATCAGCTTCTATGCTCTACTCATCTAAAATTCTGCTACTATATTCTAGCACTGATATTAAATTATATCTGATGTTTGAATTATGTGCTGGCATAGGTGGTCACTTGCATCGAGGTTAATATAGGTTCAAATCGGCGTATCTAGAGATGAGCAGACTCAGATAACACCAGCAAAGTAAGCTTTTCTGTTAGCGATGCTTTTGTTCTGAAAACAATCACGATTTCTAAATCTAAATATCTGCATATTAAACAAATAGGCTCATTATATTCCATCAATTTTTGACTTTGACTTAGAGATTATTGATTACATGTAACCAAAGAATAAGTATCTAACACGGTAAATGAATATACCATACTTCATCTTTTAGTAATACTAGGTACCTCCACGAAATCGCTAAAAAAAAGAACATAGCTTGATGAAAACAAAAGTTTATCGTCTAAATGTTTGTTATTATGAGGAAAGATCAAAGTATTTTGGGGGTATTTTTTCCATTTTTTAATCGTTCCTAGCACGTCCGAAATATCAAAATTAATAATAAAATGAGTGGAAATACAAATAACACAGTAAAATGTAATAAATGTACATAAAATAATAGAATTTTCTGTACACTTCTGATAAAATTTCAGTCTTAACCGTCTCATTTTAATTTCTTGATAATTTATTTTCCATAAAGCATCGTAAACGTAAAGGTGAAAGATAAGTACAAAAAAAAATTAGTGCTGAAAGTTTTCCTTAAAAATAACGAGGTAAATAATTTGTTCACTTAAATGTAAATTATTTCAATTTTTCTCCTTCCATAGAACATATTATCCTCACGGAATCCGTCAATATGTCATTCATCACCTGTCAAGTAACGCGAAAGTTTATTACCTGCTTTGTTTTATTTTCAAATTACATCTTTTCGGCGCAGAAGCTAAGTTAAGCTTGGTTCAAAATATTTTAAATAAGCATTATAATTTCTGATTTTCTTAAAATAAGTTTTAAAAAACATAATTGATATTTAAAAGAATTTTAAAGTGAGATTTCCAGTTTTTTTATAAAATGGAAAAAATGGTCAATTTTGCTGACTCAAAAAAAAAAACAAGATTTTTAACGAAAATTTCGGACGTGCTAGGAACGATTAACAAATGGAAAAAAATACCCCCAAAATACTTTGATCTTTCCTTTTAATAATAGCATAAACATTTAGACGATAAAATTGTTTTCGTCGAGTTTGACGTCTTTTTCATCATGCTATGCTTTACTTTTATTTTTTTTTAGCGATCTCGTGGAGGTACCTAAGTAATATCCAATGTTTCTTAATCACTGACTCAAAAAATAGAAAAACCCAGTTTTCTTTAACGCAATTGAATAACTGTGTTTTTATAGAGAAATTGATTTATATAAAATGACAAATATTTTCGAGTCTTATCGAACAGGCCAGGAGTGATTCTATCAACATGCTTTATTTATCTGGTTATTGCACAATAGTGTTTTGTTGTTAGAGATCTTTGTATAATCTCTAACACTCTTGCCTTGCACTGGAAAGCTTGATTAGATAATGTTTATTCCCTGTGTCCATAGGCGTTTCGAGCTTCTTCAAGGCGACCAAACGAGGAGCGATTACCTCCTGATCATCTGCCGAGCGTCTTTCAGTTGAATTTGCCATATATGGTTTGGGCTTATATTCATTTCTATTGAATCATTTCAGTTAATGAAAACTCGCTTTACGATTACCGTGATCTCCTTTTACATATTTGATGTTGTTTAAAATGACTGGGAAATTTACCGACAAAAGTTTATGGATGCTTATTTTAATAATACACCTTAATTTTTTTTTTTTTTTTCATCTTCATGTTATCACGACTTACCTTATTTCCAGTTTCAAAAGACATGAAGAGCCAAAATGATTCCAAAGCTCTTAAAATCTGTCATCATTATCATCACTTTAAAAAAAAAAAAGTTGTTGATCGAAAATTCAGGGTTTTATATATTTGATACTTGCTTTAATTTAGTACAAAACAAGGTCAAGTGAAAAGAAAGAGCACTTGGGAGATTGTACTGCAACAGTCTTTTATGTAAGAAAACTGTGTGTCTTTCCTTGAAAATGAGCATTTGAAACCCCGGTAATGGAGCTCAGATAGAATCCAAGTCGCTGGCACCAGAACACTAATCGATGGCAGCAGCTTTCGGAAATCTGAAACTATTTAATATGCGAGTTATAGTCTCTATTGATGATAGTTTCAATTAGAAATGGGTTTAGTTTAACTAATATTCGGATTTGTGTTTTCATCATCAAAGAGGAGTGGAAGAAAAAAAGGGAAAAGAATAGGTAAAATAACTTATTAAACATTTTGAGAATAATACGAATGTAAAGAAAAATAAAGTCGCAAATAAATAATAAAGAACAAATTAAAACTGAATGAATTGTGAAGAATAAAACATGAAAAGAATAAAAAACGATAGAAAACTTCAAAAGAGAAAGAAAGAATTAATCCCTCGCATATTACGAACGTTTCATACGCATCTCTTTTCAGACTAATCACAGAGTTCTGAACGGTTAAGTGTCCAATTCTCTTGGGATCTTCGCCTCATTTTGTCCTTTTCCAACACGCTGTTGCAACGCCAACGTAAAACCGGGTGCCAACTGCAGCAGAGCCGAAAACAGGGTTCATCTCCTACACCTCCAGGTACCACGTTCCCATGAGCCACACAAGAGCATCAGTTCCTATTCACAGAGCCAAGAATGACGTTGATAAGTTTGGTCACAGGGAGTCAGGATCCTCAAAGATAATCCCAAATTCTCATTTCACTGTCCAACTTGACAGGATCTAGTTGATTATCGATTGCGTGCAAGTTGGGACTTTCGACTGACAGGTTGGATGGCCGACTATTCCAGAAAAGAATAGCAGATAAATGGTTTTTATCTTACAGACCTTCAAAATCTATACTTATTACCATCTTACTGATTTGTGTTAATCTTCTTTTCCGGGATCTGATACAATTATATATACACTCATTAAAATTGATGAAGACAAACTAAAATGAACAAACTGAGATCGTTTAAGTTATTGTCAAATTTAGAAAAGAAAGAAATTAGTATCGTACACTTTGTATCAATCACCGGAAAGGCTGTGTTGCGCCCATGTTTCATATAAATTTCTTCCTCTTCTATGTTCCGTATTCTTTCACGATATGTATGATCATGGCTCTCCACAACTTCCTATCCATTGTAGCTCTTATTAACTTTCATCTTTGTATCATCCCTGTCACTCCTACATTGACGAAAGCTTGTCTTGCAGCTGGCCCACTGCTTTCCTCTTTCCTTCAATCTGGATTGTGAATGTCAAATTCTTCAAACTTTCCTTCCTCATTATTTCAATGAAATGATTCTAACTGTCTTTTTGGTTTCCATTTTCCTTAAGACTTCTTCGTTGTCTACGCGTTCCATCCATTGTATTCTCAGCATTCTTCTGTAGAACCACATTTCTGTTGCCTTCAGTTTTCTCTTCATGAGGAAATTATAAAATATTCACTACCATATAGGAGAACTAATATTACCTAAAAATTCAACCCCTCTTTGTTGATAACGAAATGTTCCTGTTTCTTATTACTTTGCTTAGCTTTTGCAATGCCTTTTTTGCTGTTCCAATTCACGCTTGGATTTCGATGTCATATTTTTCATCCTCTGTTAAGATATATCCCAGATAGTTAAACTGTTGCAATCGTTTTATGTTGGCATCTCCATCTGTAGTTCGCATATCTTTTTTCCCCTTGTTAACAAAGACACGCTCCTGTTCTTATAACTGATTAGTCTTTTCTTCATACTTTCCTTTAATGCCTTGTCTAGAAAGATCTGCAATTTTTTTCCGTTGTCAGACATTAACGGTGTCATCTGTATATCTTGCATTGCGCTTACTTAGGTACCTCCACGAAATCGCTAAAAAAAAAAAAGAGCATAGCATGATGATAAAGACGCCAAACTTGACGAAAACAAAATTTTATCGTCTAAATGTTTGTTATTATTAAGAGGAAAGATCAAAGTATTTTGGGGGTATTCTTTTTTCCATTTTTTAATCGTTCCTAGCACGTCCGAAATTTTCGTTAAAAATCTAGTTTTTTTAGAGTCAGCAAAATTGACCATTTTTTTTTTCCATTTAAAAAAAAAACAAAAAAAAACTGGAAATCTCACTTTGAAATTCTTTTAAATATCAATCATTTTTTCAAAACTTATTTTAAGAAAATCAGAAATTATAATGTTTATTTAAAATATTTTGAACCAAACTTAACGTAATTTGAAAACAAAACAAAGCGGGTCATAAACTTTCGCGTCTCTTGACAGGTGATGAATGACATATTTACGAATTCCATGAGACTAATTTGTTCTACGGAAGGAGAAAAGTGAAATAATTTACATTTAAGTGAACAAATTATTTACCTCGTTATTTTTAACGAAAACTTTCAGCAGTCTAATTTTTTTTTGTACTTAGCTTTCACCTTTACGTTTATGATGCTTTATGGAAAGTATATTATAAAGAAATTAAAATAAGACTGTTAAGAGTGACATTAAATTTCATATTTCCTAAGAAATGTATCTAATTAATTTATAGGTACCTTTCTTATGAAATTTTATCAGAACTGTACATAAAATACTATAATTTTATGTACATTTATTACATTTTACTGTTATTTGTATTTGCATTCATTTTATTAATTTTGATATTTTATTTATGGAAAAATGTCATAACTGAGATTAATATAAAAATAAGATCATATAAATTTCATAAGATGATACTGATACTTGTAGGTACCCTTTTAAGTTGAAATTGAAAAAATCAAATTAACTTCTCCACACGTGTTTCGCAAAAGTAAGGGTCTTAACAGCGGAGAACAATGCTTAACTCAAATAACGCAACTTAATTATATTCTGGTTGGTCTTCCGTACTTTATAATTACAGCCCGGTTATAAGCACAAAATTACATTTCTTAATGACTGTGGATCTTCTAATTAGTCAAAATGATACATTTTACAACGCGCTAAAAAAAGATCTATCTCATAAGGACACTTAGGAAAGCTGATGGGGCTTTTAACTAATTTTATAATATTTTAACAACTTAAATGTAAAATCTATTATAATTAAAGAAATAACAAATAATTGTATTAAAAATTCATTTTTCATCGAAAAATTTTTTGCTTTCAGAAAATATTGTCCATATTCATAAAAACAACTAAAAGCAAATAAAAGCATTTGAAATTAAATGATATCTCTGTTTTATTGAGTTTTGTATGTTACAATTCAGAGATGATTTTCAGGTACGTTGGCTCCAATTAAAAACAAAAAAAAAAACATGATTTGCATTCCTCAAAGCTCTTTTTACGTGTATTCTCTTCCGTTACTCCTCTCTCTCACGTCTTTCTCTCTATCCTGCATTTTTTCCTTTGTTTCATACCGGTCTTTTCTTACCTACTCTCTCCCAATATTCCTCCTTTCTTTCTCTCTTCTCTATCTTTGATCTCCTTCTTTCTTTCAATCTTTCTCTCTCTTTTAATAATTCTCTGTGATGAAATCTTCTTCTCCCTTACTTTTCTGTTTCTGCTTTTCCTTCAGACTCCCCCTTTTTATTTTCCTTTCTTTCCCTTTAATACACTAGCATTTTTCACTTTCTTTCTTTCCCACACTATAACCTGTTGATTTGCACCCCGTGATGTGTTCCCCCTCATTCTCGTCTCCTTGCCATTCACGTATTCTCTTTGACTTGGCAATTATCCCTCAGGAAATGACAATTGCAGGGCTCAAAAAATGATGCGTGTTTGCTGAATGGAATAGCCCACTAACATTGTCACGGCGCGCACTGCTTTTTAAGCCAGTCCGATGAGATTTCAAAAGTGACAAAAAACGGATCGCTAAGAAAACTGAAATAACAAAGCTAAAAACAAGAGAATGGAAAAAAAAGCATGTACTTAATTTCAAAATGACATTTTTAAGCGTTTCCTTAAGAAATATTTCTTGTTCCCACCCTGAACTAAGCTTTGTTTGTTGGGTACAATTCCACTACCGTTCAACTGAAAAATTAAATTCATTTTCAAACCTAGCAAAATATTTTTAACTTTAGATGCAAATATTTATCCGCTTAAACGGAACTCAATTATACATCAATACTTGCATCACAATCGCTTCTCTCAGATGTCGTAATTTATTTTTCGTTTTAATCTAAATTTTTATTTGTTTTTATTACTGATATTATTTCGCGATTTATTTTCAATATTACATTATTTTTACTAGTTTAGCTCCATGATATCATTGTTGCTTTCACAGACATTTAAAATAAATAGCGCGAAATCGGATATAAAAGAAATCGCTCTTGACAAAAATTGAACTCGAATCTCACACTAAGAGACATTTCTATATAGAAATTTTAATTGCACACAGTACAAATCTATAGTCATTCTGTCTGCCCTATTCTTTCCCATTCTTACTAATACAAAATGAACTCTATTACTAAGATAAATACTACATGTTATTTGTATCAATAGACTAATGGCTATGGTGAATTTATTTATGCGAATTCATATATAAACTTCAGAGGAGTTTGTTGTGAGGATATTTAAAAAATAAATGAAAAATGAATTATACCTGATTTACGGATTAACTCCTTTTTTCGATTAGCGTTTTTCAGTCAGACGATTTTTATTTTATTTGCTCCCATCTTCCCACCAATTTATTCAACTCTCTTAATCCTCTGCTCTGTCTGACAATGTTTTCTGTCAGGTTAAAATATCTATCTCGGTTGATGCTGTTGACAAGTTTGAAATAAACAATACATGAGGAGGATTGAGAAAAGCTGAATTGTGTTGTAGTAATCTGATCATGAAATATATATTCAAAATTATTCATACTTATGCAGAACGGAAATGAAGGCAGGAAGATTTGAGATTTTCTCCCTCTTCTATTAGAGAGTTCGTCACACCCTTGGAATTAAACCGGGAATGTCATTTAGAATTTTCGGTAGAAGGAAACTAATCGCCATAGCAAGGACAATTTTTAAGGTATTATATTATTTTTATTCATTTTAGGAGCGTTTTTATAAAAAAAAAATATATATATATATATCAAGGGAACTTATGTTCAGTAATTATAAAAAAAATAGTACAAAAGTCAGGAGTTTTATTTGCAAAACATTATTTTTTGAATGTTAATAATTTGACTTACTTTCATTATTTACATCATTCGACTGAACCCTTTAATTCGTCCACCGGTGTAGATTCTTCTAGTTCCACGTGCCGTGCCCCTTCCGGATGTCTCAGAAGGCGACCGGAACGTACAACGGCCGAAACGTTGTGATGTGGAAGATGTTAATACTTCATGTCCGATTCTTTTACGTTCAACAATCTCACTGCATAATCTGTCAGTGAGATTGTTAATTTAAGCAATAAACATTAAGGAATTTTATCATATGCATCTATGGTAACCGGTTTCCTTAAAAGAGTTTTGCCAGTGAACACATCTGTTGTAAGCATTCTTAATACTTTCTATTGAATTGAGGTTTGAAGTCAAGGAAGCGATTTCATTACGGATGAAAAGTTATCATCTTGCAAAATGGCAACTCGCATTACATTGTTAAACAATTTACTTTTCCCTTTGCCAGCTATGTATTGGTAGCTTTGCGATCAAGCTGTGTTCTAACATCGCTTTGTATTTGAGTGCTGTCAAAATTCTGTTAGCAATAGCTGCCCAACATCTCTTGCGGCCATTAGACGCCATTATTCCTACACCAAACTTTTTAGTGGCTCTCCTCTTCGTAGCTCACATCAAAATCAGTTGCGTCACGACTGAAGTAAATTTCGTCTATCCAAATTACATTCTGCAGGTCAGGGGGCTCATTGAGAATCATCTCTAGCCACTTATAACTTTGTTTCTTTATCGCATTTCCGAAATTCGGCGGAAGTGACACCAGCACTACATTTGAATGACTGTCCAAGATGTTATGGATGGAAGAGTTTGATACTTGCTGAGTTCAGTTTATTGTCTTTCCAGTTTAACGAACATATTTTGACGAGTTACTGTCGCATCATTTCTAATTCGTCATCTTGTCCCCAGACATCTTGCCAGCTCATCATTTAGCATAAGCATCAAGATTCATTGAAAATACATTCGGATTACAGCATGCATGCAAGTACACAGACACGTGCACTCAAACTCTCTCTCACACACACACACACACCTCTGACAAATCCCGAATTGAATTACATATACATTTTGAATATTCGATCTTAAAATTAAGTTTCCGCATGAGATTTTGATAAAAAAAAAAGTCTTGCTGATTTTTATAACGAGTATTCAAAAACAAATACCTGTAAATGAAAATCTGCCGAATTTTAATTTGAAAAATAATTAAACAGCTTCGGTCGTAGAATAAGTAATGATGTTTAAAAAACACGGATTTTTTTATTTTTTATATTAAACATAAAGGAAGATTGCTGGTTCTTAAAAAAAATCAACCATAATCCACATTAAAATTTAATATGGATTAACGTATTTCAGCAGATATTTATTTTTCTATTTGCATGTAACCATCAATTCATTTCTCTTGTGTAGCAGAACTGAAAGGCAACAGTCTGTGGGTTCTGCTGAACTGACTACAGTTCGCCGTTCTAAGAAGCAATGAGTGACATGCGTAATATATAAGCAGAAAAGTGGACGCTTACGCAAATATAGCAACAGTCCCTAGCAAAATATACTGGACGAACGAGGAAAGAAAAGAATGACCTACCTTGGAAACATCCACGAATCTGTGCGTCATATAAAGTCTGGTTGCGCGACGGTGAAATGGAGTCGCCCATGTTTTATGACAGGGGGTCTCGGACGACTAACGCGAAATCTCGTTGGCTAGGGATTCGTATGTAAATTATGGTCGGTCCTCGGCTGTATAAAGTGGGCCGTCTTTGGCTGGGGGGGGGAGAGAAAGAGAGAGGGGGGCAGGCAGGCAGGCGTTCTTGTTGGCGAGAAGTGAAGGCTCGGTGTGAGTGACCCAATTTTGCCGTCTCTACGTGGCCTGTTGGATTGTTACGTCTGACAGTCGTTGAACTGGATTTTGGCTACAAGTGTTGTGGTTGAGAGACAAATCTGTTGCAGACTTATTCCTACCGGAAGTTGACACTCATTATTTGTTTTCTTTTGCTTTTTCTTTTCATTACCAACACATCTTGTTTATTATTAAACAAGGGTTATTTAAATGTTTTAAAATCACTAATTTTTCAACAAGGCACAAATTGCACCTATTGCCTTTCCTATTGTAAGATTTGGCTTTATCTATAATATTCCACGTAATAATAGTTGTATTTCCAACATTCTTTAATTGCCAGAAATATTTTAAGCGAGCATTGCTGTTTATATATTTTATATTGCATAAAGTCATTTGATGATGATAGAAACGAAATTTCCAAGGATTTCCAGTGCAAACAAAATAAAATTTGGCATCGTTACCGGAATGTTTACTAGCTCGGTAAACAATATTATCAATCGCACATTGGCCATTTAAGGAACAGATCATATTTTTCGGCAGATTATACACTCTCCCCGAAACTGTAACTAATCTCCGCTAAGTTTATTTTCCGTATAAACTACAGATTCTGTCTCTGGGTTGGGGAATCGTAAATAATAGGGATTTGATAGTCGCCATGGAAGCTAGGCATAGGAAGATATATATTTATCTAAATCTTATTTATTTTAATCCTCTCAAATTCACTTTATTAATGATCAATTCATTAATGTTGTTATACTCATTAAGGAAGTATTTTTCATTTCATTTATTTTCCCATCTCCAGAGGTAAATTGCTAAAAGAAAAAGTAATGTAATTAAGAGTTGTGAAACACTCTCTATTAATTCAAAAATTGTCGTTATCTAAGGGAGGTAACTTTATTTGTATTTTTTAAATTACTTTTTAACTATTTTAAACATTGCTGTTATAATTGTATTTTTTTAAATTACAATTTAGATATTTTAAAACCTTGCTGTTATAGTGCTTTAAAAACAATAATTAATCATAATTAATCTCATTTAGTGTTGGTTGTAGTTTTCTTATATAGAGCGACTCAAGAATTTGAAGTTTTTGATTTTTATTTTCATTATGCAGAGTATTTGTATTGTCAATATTTATCTAACCCATGAATGTCGGCAGGAATGTTCCTTTAAATTTTGTGCAATAGAGCTTGTATCCTACATATGTAATCTAAGTCTCTTCGACAATGTTGTTGTTATGAAATAAACATATTTACTTTTTTTCATAGATACAATCTCCCTAAGGACATTTAAATTGATATACAATGTTGACAGAGAAAAATGCGGGTGATTAAGTTGATTGTATTAAATTTAGTATCGTATATAATTTTATTTTTTACTGGGATCAGTGGGGGATATATTAATACTTATGAGCGTTTTTTTTTCTTTTTTTCTTTTTTTTTTTTTTTTCTTAGAATCTTTTCATCTTATTTGTAGTTAGAAAGTATTTGCGGTATAATAGGTTGATATGTTTAGGATTATTTGAGGAAGTATTATGTTCTTTTTTATTTATGTTAATATTTTTAATATCTCGTCTAATGTGTTCATCAACGATGTAATTAGATCATTATTAATGAGTTTCTTTAATGTCTTTAAATTTGCTGTAGAGATTTTTTAGTGGATGAGTTAATTTTTGTACAGTTTATTAAATTTTGTATAATTGCTATTTCGTAATAGGACTTTCACTTTTATAGTAGAAAGTGCGCGTGTTCATGCTAGTTAGTATTTATATGGGGGAGGTAGTAAATGTATTATTATTGGTGTCAATTGGTGTCAGGAAAGGAACGTTGTTATTAAGTTCATATGCGAATTTAAGAACAGTTTTTTTTTTTGTTTTTTTTTTTAAGTTTTTTTGTAGTTCTTCGATGTTTTTAATGAGAATATCATCTCCATATCTTAGGTAAATGGAGGTTTTTTTTTTTTTAGTAGTATTAAATATCTTATTTTCAATGTTAGCCATGTAGAATTTACTAAATGTTGGTACCAGAACTGAAAGCAAAGGAAACTTCATCACGTTGTATGTACATATTATTTTGATTAACTTACCTCTCTTAAATACATAAGTCTATCCAATAACTTAAACAATAACTATAGACCTACTACCCATAATGCACCATTGGCCAGCATATGTAAATATTCAAACCACAACAAAACACATATGACCTGAAAATTGTGTTCAGGCATGAAACAGGCTGTCACGGCTTGTTGTTGACCTTAGTGTTTACTTTTATATTTACATACGCTCCATCGCCGATATTAGGCACTTTTACCAATATATATATATAATGTACCTTAAAGCTATATTTATATATATATATATATATATATATATATATATATATATATATATATATATACACGCATGCATATGTGCATATATGTGTATTAACTTGCAGGGCGATGGCAGACATTGCTTTTCTGTCAGACAATTGGAGGAGAAATGAATTAACCTGAAAATGGAACTGTATCAGATCTTTGTTGATGGAAAATGAGGTTTTGATTCTGCAAATAGAAATGCCTTATGTAAGATTGGGAAGATGTTTGGATGTCCTAATACGTTGAAAGGTTTTATGTAACTCGTGAGTTACAAACAAATAGATATTTAATAGCATAGTTATTGAATTTATTTTGTTTATACAAACATTTGCATAAATCGGAAGAAAGACTACTGTAAATAATGTTAATGTTTAGAGTTGGAAAGTTAAGAAAATCAAAGATGAAAAAATGATGAAGTTTATAACATAGCAACGAGACTAAATTAATATGTAAAATAATAATAGTATATGTATATATTATACGGTATTCATCAAAAATGTTTCTATAGCCGTTATCGGTTATGCAAACAAAGCGCAAATAAACCTATTTATAAAATTGCAAAAAAAGTTATTAATACTTTAATATGGAGAGAGGAAATTCCCGTGATTTAAGTTTATGCTAATTATTTTACGAATGATCCATATGAAATGTTTCCAAGTGTTATATGTCTAATTATTCGGTTGGAACAAAAGTTCGTAGTGTTTTTCAATAGGGAGCCTTTAAACATTTGATTTCGTCCCATATACGGCATATATACAAATTCTAAAAGGTAATAATTTATTCTAATTTTCTTTCTATGCAATTCTTGAGTGGATTTTTATTTTTCAAAGTCTTTTCGTTAAAAGTGAAAATGCAGAAAAATGAGATTGTACGCTCTTTTCTTTCGGGAAAATTTAAAAAAAAAAAAAAAACTCCGTACAATCAGCAAAAGCAATATGTGTCATTTATGAAGATAGTGCCATAACTGAGCGTAGTGTTCATAAGTAGTTCAATAGGTTTAGAAGAGTAAACGTAAAAAGAATTAATAAACTGCATTTCAAACTGCGATTCTCTGCTGAAACGCAACAAGAACGACCCATTTATGAAAGGAACGAGATAACTGGCAATTAAAGGTATTGGGAAGAAGGAAATTTAACCATTCCAGAAACCGTTCTACATCCAAAGGTGTATACTGTGTGTCTGGTGGGATTGGAATTACGAACTCCTTTCACAAAATCAGACGTTGAGTTTAGATAAATGCTTTTCGCAATTGAATTTGATGAAAAGCGCCCGAAATTGACCAATCAAAAGTGTGTCTTCTTCCATCAGGACAACGCCAGATTCTTTTCACAAGCGTCAGAAATTTGGTACAGCTTGGTTGAGATATCCCTATCATACCGGCTGTACTCATCTGACCTTGCATGTTCGGATCACCATCAATTTCGATCCTTATAAAATCTCTTAATGGGAAGAGCTTCAATTACATGGAAGCGTGTTAAAACTAACATAGACCAGTTCATCATCCAGAAAGAATCCAATCATAGTATAGAAACGTAAATCTGTCTCAAAGGTGGCAAAAGATAGGCGAGCAGTATCTCAGTCATATGCAGTTGAATAAATAATTGTACAAATGTTTAAATAAATTTCTTGACTTTTACTTAAAAACTTTTGTTTGAACCAATTATCTCTCTCTGAACACACTCGTATATATATATATATATATATATATATATATATATATAGAGAGAGAGAGAGAGAGAGATGCATGTTTCATTAAATAATATAGACACGTTTTTCTATTTATTTTATGTAAATTCTTTTCATATCGCCTGATAAGCTTAATAGCATTATCATTAAAAGAAGAAAGAAAATCACCATATTGATACATATTTTTGAATCCTATCTAAGCTTTCGGCTTACATAAGCCATTATCAAAGATGACAATTACATTACAATATATTAAACAATACACGGACAAAACAATGATCGTCTGTTTTTGTTTACATGGAAGATTTCCATGCAACGACAAACTCGTGCATATCAGACGCTGGAAACGAAAATCTCACCGCAGCTCATGACGTCACACATTACCACGCGATAGTAAAAACGTAAAAAAGTATTAAGTATGGGAACCCATTGGTATAAACCAATGGCTTCTGTTACCATTTATAGGCATTGAAGAATATTTGTTGAGATTTCATAGTTTATTTTGTTCAGGTTAGGTTTCAACTGTTTTATATATATATATATATATATATATATATATATATATATATATATATATATAGCTTCAGTTATTTTTAGTTTTTGTTTATTTGTTAAGTATAGTTGTTTTCAACGAGGACTTTACAGAATTGTGTATGCGACCAGGCATGTTGTTTTAAATGCCTAAAAATGTTAGTTACCATTCAAATAGTGTCAAGCGTCATACCACAAACTCGCTTTCACGACGCTTGACACTACATTTGAATGATAACTAACATACACAATTCGGGAAAATCCTTGTTGAAAACACAACTATACTTAAACATTTATATATGTATGCATGTATGCAAACGGTGGCAAAAATATCGGTTTATCTACACCTATATCTTCACATTTTATTAAATTTTCGCTCAAGTTTTATGCAAATTGATTTTTTCACTCTTGCCGCCTTTATGCATTGACACGTAAGTGAACGCGATTGGTCACATTTATACTGACCACCTTTCTACCAATGAAGCATGTTTAATAGGGGCATTTACTACAACGAATTCCAAATTTGAACCACTGGGAATCAACAAAGTCATTAATATTTTGTTTGGATTTTTTTCTTCGCTTCGTTTTTCATTTCATTCTCAGTTCAAACGTCCAGCAAATTTATATTTTCTAAAGTGGATAAAAGATAAACAATGAAGGGAGCAATGCTGGCAAGTTTGTCACAGAAATTAATTTCTTGTGTTCTGAGTTTGATTCTTACCAAGTGCTTCATTGTTGAAGTCTTTTACCAGACTAAGCTAATATTTGCTATTATTATATCTCGTAATTCTTTGAAACTGTATTCAATCTTGAAAATATTCGTTGCTTTTGGTGTAGAGGAAACAAGTGATAACGGTCAGGCTTACAAACATTGGTTAAAATTAAAAAATCTTTCGGGACCAAATCTAAGGTAAAAGTGAAGAAAATTAAAAAAAAACAATTTAATGATTTAAATTTAATTGAAAAGCAAATTACGCTAATGTGGTCCTTAAGCTCAATAAATCCGAATTTTAAAAGATTTTGAAGTCGTACAGCCTTAGACATTTAATTGTGACAAGTTTAAAATGTTTCAAATGGAATTGTGCCCATTTTAATGTTTATAGAAAAGCTATGTGTGAGTGATTTATTTCACGCAGACAAGCACAAAAGTAGATCTATTTAATTCCTAAAGAATAGCGTTGATGTTCCCCGGTATTTGAAAGCTTCTTTGTATCGAACAAGAAAAATTCGACAAAACGGAGAGAAAAGTTTTTGATTGATTGTCAAAGCAGTTTTAAATGCCACGGCTCCGTTCTCATCACAGCACGAATCACTTATGCAGAAGTATCTTTTTTCTACTTTTCTTTAGCAAGTATTCATTTGAATACAAAACTTTTATTAAACAACAATTATGCACATCAAAAATTCGTGGATTTGCTTATCATAATTCGAGGATTTCGATGTCTATTTTAGCAAAAAGTAAACAATCTATCTATCGCTGTTTCAATATGCTCATATCTATATATCTCTCATTCTGCTCATTTCAATCTATATATCTATCTCTCTATCTATGCTCATATCAATATGCTCAAACCTATCTATCTATTGATGTCTCAATATGCTCATATCTATCTTCAGTGAAGCAGCTGTTGTTCTTTGGTTTTCAACAATTTTCTGTTTCTATTCCTTGCAATGAATTAACTAATGGTAGTAAATGTAATATTCAGGTTTTCTGAGATTTTCCTGTAACTTTTACCTTCTTTCCAGAGCTTAGCAATCAGTTGTTTTGGTGAATTTTTCAATTCTTTACTTCTTGCCGTGATGATAACCTTCTTGAATGAATCTCAATTACAAAATATTCTGTTTGTATTTTTTAGGCTAAAATAACCACTGATGATATTATTGGAACATTCTAGAATATTCCACTTAAATAATCTAGAGTATTAAAGCAATTTAAAAGTTTCAAAATCTGAAACTTGCATTGTACAAATAATTTTTCACCCATTAAAATGGATAAATGTGATTTATTTCTAAGTCAATATTTTTTCTGCTTTCTATGCATTTTGAGTTATTATGCATCTATGTACAGTTAATTATATGTAAAGTAAGTTTATTCATGAATTGGAAATACACTAAATTAAAAAAAGGTGTATGTGTACGAATATTTGTTTCCCCCCGCCACTTTATATAGCAACTTAAAAACACAAACACACCATAGTTAACATGAAGAATAAGAAAAAACAAGAGAAGCTTGCAAGAAGCTCTTAAAACGTTTTAATCTTTGGTCAGAGAAGAAATTAAGTGTAATTACGCTTATGAAACAAAATAAACTGAAAACCCAAAACAAATTTCTATTATTCATAAATTCGATTATTGTTAAATGATTCAAAACTAAAATTATTCACACCCAAGTAAATGATGCAAAAGAATTTTAACAATGGGCATTCGGAGTTAATGTTTCCTCCCTTGACGATTAACACATTTTGATATAACAAAACTGTTTTTCCCACGAACAGAATATCATAAAGCCATGACTTCATATTAATATTTTAATAATTTCATCTAATATGTTTTACATATACAGACATGCTCATATATAAAGATATCTATAATTAAATAGAACAATATGTATTATATATTATGAAACATATATAAGGTATATATTTGTATGTGTGTGTGCTGTCAAATTATGATTGTTAGCATCATCTCGAACTTCGAGAAAACGGTTATCATTAATAAATTTGAGAATGACATTTTATTTCTGAGCTCCACATTAATAAGAGGAACTTTTCATTAACTTTTTCATTAACATTTTAATTGGTATTTAGAATTATTTTATTTACTTCGCTATATAAATACATTTTGGCATATTTGTATATATGTAGGCATGCATGTATCGATGGATATATGTATGCAAATGCTCTACGGCAAGTTGTTCTACAGCCTCGATATCAGCATAAACCAAGGACTGCTTAAGAGTCCCTTGCAGCCTGTCACGTAGAAGATCCTGAATGGGGAGAAACTGCTGTTTGTAACCGATTGTAATTTAGGGCGTACAATTCGTGAAGGCACTAAGATCTTCCAAGAACTTGCAATGAGTTTGGTAATTGTGCAGCTTTCAGCTAGAAAAGAGGAAATAATACATATAGAAATCCGTCAATTTACATATGATGAATATGGCAGATTATGTCACTCCAATGCAGGCATAGTGAGTTTCACGTTCATGGAAACTTTTTTTTTCTGAGCTGTGCTAAGTTTGACATATAAACGCAGTTGTAAGACATCCAGTGAAAACTGAATTCATTAATTTATTAACCCTAGCGCTACCGTCGGCGGTCTTTTATGAATTTCATATTATAATCTGTTTTGTGGTTTAGATACGCTAAAAAGGCCCATTTCCGAAGGCTTTAAAATCTATGATCTTTGTATATAATTTTCGTTATGGTGAATTTCTATAGTTTAAAGAACTAAACTGTGTTTACAAATTCTTTCGTCTGACGCTTTGATTAAACGACTATCAAAGAGTAATCTAAGATGAAAAAAATAAAGACAATCACAAAATGAGATCAACTATTACTGCGATCTAGTCAAACTATAAAAGATGTCATCCATGATCATTTGTCGGAAATGTTTTTTTTTTTTTAATCCAGCCTCGAATGAAATGTTTCATTTCTCAACGTTCTTGATCTCTATTTCTCAACTAAAACCTCTTATTTTAGAGCAACATCGTGTTCACGAATATGATCATTGAATAACTCTTTATTATTAAAGAAAACAAAACAAGCAAATAGCCAAATACTTTGAATATTAATTTCTGTTTTTGTTTTGAATCATTTTAAACCGGATCAATTTCTCGTTGTGACTGTTTATACGGAGAATCGTGATCAGCATTCGATAAGCGGAAAAGACGATTCCAATGAAGACAATAATCTCTTTAATATTTTGAAACTTTTTCTTCAAACTTCGATAATTTACACGATTTTCTGGTGTTTATCAGTTTTATTAAAACGAACAAAATCAAGTTTATATCAAAAATAAAAATTGAAATATGTCTGAATTTCAAAGCGATTTTAGGCCCTTTTTTTAAACTCTGGACGGATGTTTTTGAGTCGTTATAATTCTTGTATTGTTGATTTTGAAATGGTAATTTCTGTTGTAATTCATCGGCAAAGTATGGGGCTGGAGCCCTAGGTTCGATTCTCATGTTATCACAAATTTATTCATCACAAAAGAATATTAGCCTTTTTCCGAGGTTGAAAAAGAGTTTAACATTTTACGCCTGTCTAATTATAAACCAAATTA
This sequence comes from Acanthosepion lycidas, assembly GCA_963932145.1. Lineage (NCBI taxonomy): Eukaryota > Metazoa > Mollusca > Cephalopoda > Sepiida > Sepiidae > Acanthosepion > Acanthosepion lycidas. The sequence goes on from OZ010571.1 coordinate 158,743,239, forward strand.
TTTTACTTTGTTGATCTTAGGAAGATACGAAAATAACTCACTCACATATTTTTAGGCACTCGTATTTTCATTTACAATCGTTGACCAAATTTGAAGATTGAAATTCGTATCAACGCCATGAATTAAAATAAAACAGAGTGGTACACGGTAATAAAATTATGATGCCATTTCTTTTTTGTTTCTTTTTAATATTTTTACTAGATAGATATGATGAGACTGAGATATAGATATATAGATAGATATGATGAGACTGAGATATAGACATATAGATAGATATGATGAGACTGACACAATTGCTGGACACCTACAATTATGAATATATAAAACCTTGAATAATTTATTTAATCAAGAAATTCAACTTCGGAAAATTGAAAATAATGACAAAGGTTTCAAAGAATAGACAAAAATGTCCTATGCACGCTTTTGAGATTTTCTTTTCTTTTTGGGACAATAAAACTAAAGCCGAAAATATTTCCCCGTTAACAGAAGCCAAAAAAGTGTTGTATACAATAGATTTACTCCAACTCAACCAAACAGCTTAATACATTCCTATAGTTGAAGCAGAATTACTAATATATATATATATATATATATATATATATACACATTCTTACACATATAAACATTAAAATGGTATACTCATACATGCATATGTACATATATTCAAATATAAGCATTCATGAATACATACGCACGAGCACATATCCATGCCCGCATATATTTTATTACTTAAGCGTTATTTTTAGTGGATATCCATATTTGAGTAGATACCTCGTTTATTTATTAAACAGTATATTTATTTTCGCTTACCGGCCTGATCATCGACGCACTTTGTGGCCAACACAGTCTAAACCACGTCTCATCTCACGACAGTTTCTTCTGCCAAAGGTGACGTCAGTTCAAATCCTGCCGGACAGAGCATATTTTTCTTTTATAAGATTTCTCGAATATTCAGGCCTGTAAACGAAAATACGAAACTCACTTTTCTTTTTCTTTTAGCAAAGCTACGAGCTCAAGCCAAATTTTGCTCGTTCACAGTTAAATGTCCTAACACAGAAGGCTGCGGTCAACGGGTCGACTACTAGTTCGACATGACAGCTGGACAGATGATTGCGAGAGTCGCCAATGAGGAGCACCACAGTCGAGATATGGTCGAGGCTGTGAACCTCACCACACTTGAGCAAAAGTTCGGCCGACTCGTCAGCTTAGAAACGACGGGCAAGTCAGCTGCATGATTACTAAATGATATTAACCCATCCACCTATTCCTACCTACAGATACCTGGCCACGAGCGCCGTGCGCTTCGACAGCTCCGAAGAACTAATGTACCCACTTCTTCGCCAAATAATACTCCTTGTGTGGATTGCGGGAAGACTGTTCGCCAATTCAGGGGCTCAAACTTTTTCAAGCGAACCATAAATATCAAAATTACTCAGGTGCCGACACGAGTACCTCATGCCAAGTAGTTATCGAATACGTGGCATCACAGACAACTAGTCAGGTGAAGCCCTTGCTCTTGTCTATGGATTAGAATCATGTTGGATGTTTAAATTGGGATGCCCAGATTTACTGGTGACTGTTGACCATCGGGCCCTCGAGTACATAAAGAACCCACGTTTCTTTAATTTCAATGAATACACTCTAATGTACAAGTTCCGCATTAAGCATGACCGTATAAAACTCAATACTACATCCGTCTACGCCTTCCGGTAACCAGCGTGGATCTCATCACAGGACTTGACAAAACGTTCCTTAAATACCATCTGCACATATGCAACAAAAGCGTAGAGGGTCATTCTACAAGGCGACTACCGGTTTTGCAGTCGAACCAATCGACGATGTATTCATGTCAACATACGCGCATGACGCTAGATTAAGGGCTATCACATGGGATAAGATAATTTCTGTGGCAGCCATTGATGAAGAATGTCAGACTCTAACGGAATATATGCAGACAGGTTTCCACAAATCACGCCATGACCTCCCATCGGTAATCTCTGGTTTTGGCCCGTGCGTGAGAAATTGTATGCATTGAAGTACCGATCAAGAAGAATAAAATCCTTATACATCGACCCCCTCGTGCGGAAGTATTTCAATCCATGCCAGGGTGTAAATAACATGCTAGAAATGCGAGACAACACCTATTTTGGCCTGGTTTGAAAGCCAGCGTCTGACAGACTCGGTCCCAATGCCAGATATGTAACTCTATTGACCTGTCACAGACTTTGATGCTGCTGGATAACACTAAATTCCCATTCAAACAATGATTGACTTTTTTGATTTACACGGTAGAAATTGTTATATATGCAGATCGATACACTGGTTGAGTGGAAGTGGCCTAATGTCATCTGGGAAGGCCAGGGCAGTATGCGACGACCTGAGAACTTGGTTCTGCACATATGATGCACCCGAAGAACTTACTTCCGATGAAGTAGGGTACCTTTTGATTCCTAAGAATACGTCTCTTTCCTTAAGAATTGTCGAATACGGAAACGTACTTCATCGGCTTACTACCCACGAAGCAATAGCCGGGCAGAACCGGCCGTGAAAACAGCTAAGCGTATCAGACAGCAGGGACACCGGCGGTCGGCGATGTCATTATCGTACAGCACGTGTTTTGCTGATCCAATGCAACACTCCTGTCTAGGATCTTAGCATGTCTTCTGCTATGATATTATACACTTGTGTTATCAAAGACCACATCCCTGTCCTACGGGACAAATATCAGCTACGTAAACAGTGGAGATAAATCGGTGAGACAGCAATGTCTAAAAGGCGAAGACGAAATAAATACTTTTATAATAAACACTTTTATAATAAACATTGTCGCCCATTTCGGCAATTCTGTTCGCATCCAGTATCAAGATGGGCCTTACACTCGCCAGTGGACGAAAACTGTGAGAATCGCGAAGATACCGGGTAACCGGTAGTACCACGTGCGGGTGGATGGAAGCAATCGGGTAACTTCCTCCGGAAGATGCACCCAGTTGTTGACGTCCCATATCATTCTACCCAATGAGCGTATTTAAAGCCAGTTCAAGATAGCAACACGGAAAATAGATAAACCACATCTAGACCAGAACGTATAATACCTTTGCAGGTCCTGGTGGTCACGTCGCAGCGACCTGGTAAATCCTCTAATTTGATCGACACTGATTATAATCCCTTATCACTTTACAACATAAACCAAATACCGTGAGTACTGAACCAGAAGAAATGGAAATTGATGACACCATAGATTCAGTAAGCCCAATAGAAAATAATATTGGAGAATACCAATATCCGACCAGACCAGCCCTAAGTCAACGGCCATGTAGAAACACGCGAGCATATTCTGAGACAAACCAACTGACCACGTCAGTGCGTCCTGTGATCAGGATTTTAATGAAATTTTCAAGAGTTGAGATTTTTTTGCAATCTGTTACACGTAGTTAATTTTATAAAATTTCAAGAAATTAAAATTTCAGCCTCTTCATATTCACATTACTTAAAAGCTTGGAGAATTTAAATCATCAAAATTTGTTTTTGTCAAACCGATAAACCATTACCAAAAATCTGCACTGAATCGTTAAATAAAAATAATAAAATTATGACATTATTTAATCTTTAATTATATTTTACAGATAAAGTCCCCGTAGAAGAATATTAGATCTGTGACCAGGCTGTCAGCACCTCATATCAGCTACTGTAGTTTTAAAACACAGCTAGTATCGTGTTTAAAAAATGCATTTCTGCGATATTTTAAACTTAAAGAAAATATTTGTTTCAAATCAGATTAATTCTACTTAAAGTATAATTATTCTAATTTAAAACAAATATTGTTATCAGGTTATACACGATGAAAGATGACGCAAAAAGGGGCGCTAATTAGCTTTTTTAACAAAAAAAAAACTCCTTTAAAATTTAAATTAGTTTTTGAAGCACTGCAAAATATTTTCCTTTTTGGAAATATAAAATTTAATCTTTTAGGTTGAAATTAAAACTAAAAATAAAAGCTTCAAGAAAGATTTTTTAGTTTTTTAAATTCATTTTATACAATAAATATCGCGTTTTTATGGTGTTCCATCTTCTTTACCTTATTTTGCTCTTGTTTTTTCATTAATTCATACAAACTTATTATTTACTGCTTCACTGTACTTCGTTTACCTTCATTATGCCCGGTGAGTGTTAAAATAACCAAGCCCCCTTTCCTCATGTGTCTCAGAAATTTGCTTGTAGTTCCTTTTTTCCTTAAAACGTCTTCATTAAATGTTCTGTCTATGCCATTTTTATCATGCGTCAGTAGAACTACTCTGACGATTAAATCCTCTTCTCGATCTTTGAGGAGATAGTCCAGCATTTATGAAGGATTATATAACAAAAAGAAAGCGATCAGAAGGCAAACAAATTGTAAAAGGTTCCATTTGATCTTCTACCAGTGTTATTTTAGTTCATTTGGCTGAACGGCAAGTATGCTTAATCAGGCTTCCCACGGTAGTGATGAGTTTAGCCTCGCTGAGAGCTTACTCGTTATTCGCGACTCACGCTGTAAAGTAACAACGTCCTGAGGGGAAAATGTATAGTAACGATCCGAGGTAATTCAGTTTTTCTAAAGCTTCAGTTTTAAATAATGTGAATAATAGTGCTAAACACCCAGAGCATTCGTCTTGATTTGAGGTCAATTCACACAAATGTAACACTTTACTACGAAGTTTGAAAAATTCGTCAGAAGTTCAGAGGTGAGCATTTGGGGTCAAATAAGTCAGCATTAGTGAAGCAATCACAGTTCCACTTGAGAAAAAGAAATAAAGAAACAGAGTGAAGGAGATTTAGTTTGCTTTATTTTATGAGTTAAATTCTCAGCAAAGATTTGAAGAAAATGTTGTGATATTGAATCTTGTCGTCGTCTTTGTGTCGTGGACCCTCACGACATTGGCGATCATGGCTCTCCACAATTTCCTGTCCTTTGTAGCTCTTAATAAATTTTGTCTTTTTGTCATCTCTCTTAAACCTTGCCCTGTCATCGATTTACTCAAGCTCGCTAGGTAAGTTTTGGGCTGTTTTCATCTATCCCTCTTACCTTCAATCTCTCCTGTGTGCGTCAACTTTCTCTTCCTGATTGTAAGTATAAGTATCCTTCTGTAGAATCACATTTCTTCTTCATCTGAAAAGAGATTGTTCAATATTCACGAGGACGTATATTGCGTTCAGTACTCTTTTCTTTGTTTTTACCCCTATTTTTCTTGTTTCTTAATATATTGCTTAGCTTTTAAAATACATCTTTCGCTATCCAAATGCGTCTTCGGATTTCAGTGTTGCACTTCCCGATTTTGAATATTTTATTACGAATAGAAATACATTGCCCTTCACGTAGTTGAGTGGCGTTTAGAATAATGCAAAGAAAACGAAAGCGTCAATTTTCGTATCTTGAAAGAAAAACTTCTGATCATCTTCAAAGAAAATTATGATCTCCCTCTCTCTCTCTCTCTCTCTGCTTCTCCCTAACAACCCACCCTCCCTATCTCTCTCTCTGACAAACAGAAACATTTATCTACAAATATATCCTTTATTACGCACAATACTTCTGAATTCACATTGGCAACATTGCTTTATTCTCTTTTCATAAGGGAAATGCTAAAAGATTTACAGATTAATGTATTCCAATATTGATTTCATCGATTAGTCTGCGACTGTTGCAAGCCTTGACTGCAAAAAAAATAAATCCTGAGTTTGCATAAGGTTTTGAGAGATGACATCCGATCGCTATCCACATTTATCAGCTAGAAACTCTGCTTAGTTTCGGGATCTTTTCCGGGACAGCACTTGCTGTGTAAGCGGTCCCAAAAGAAGCAAGTGTTTCTATCCTGGGAGACAAAGGGAAAAGAAGGAAAATTCTAATGTGACAGTACAAGTTAAGCTGAATGGAAATTGGGAATGAAAATGAACGTTAGGAAGAGTTGCTGTGTTAGAATGGAAAGTCTCGTTTCTGCTTCAACAAAATCTCATCAATAAATATTGCAGCATTTCTTTTTACTCTAATCTGAGAACTTATTCCTTTATATTCATAATGACTTTGATTGCAAAGCCTGATTGTTTTCCGGGGAAAGCAAATGTCGTAATTTCATTGGATAAAAAATGGACCAATGAAATATTGAAGCTCCATCAATATTATTATATTCAATAATAATCATATCTATATATATATATATATATATATATATATTCATGTTATGATTTCTATTATCTGTGAGTTCGGTATTCACTGATATTGCGGCTGAAAAATGTTCAGTTATGATTCCTTGTTATGAATCGTTGACTAGGTTTTTTTTTGTTTGTTTTTTTTAACACGTTGAAATTACAGCAAATGTATTTGGCCATAAAGGAATTATTTCATTCAATTTCTATACAAGTTCAGAACACTTTCATTTCAAAACAACAGAATAACAAAAGGAATGTCAACGATTTAAGGAGAAAATCTTATTTCTAAGCCTTTATTTTTTATTGCGAGACTATTTTAAAATAAGGAAGTGTCAGGTGAACTCAATTGTATATTTAGCGTTTACTACTGTCTGCAATCTATTATAATGAAATGTATACGATGTACTTCCTTTGATAGCAAGGATCATTTTGTACCTTCTCTTAACACAATGGAGACGCTATATATATATATATATATATATATATATATATATATATATATATTATAGGTCAAAGATTTAAGGATACCCTTCGAAGAATCGCCCACATATTGAAGTCGCGTGCCTTTTTCAAAATTAACTTAAGGACAGAGGAACTTTCACGTCCTAAAGGGTTTTATCATCTATTTAATAATAAGAACGACAACTCCCCTCTCTAAAATATTGTACTCCGAGCTCTAATGAAATGAAAATTGTTTCAAAATCCTTGCTTAGTAGTATTTAAACGATAGAAGCTCTTCTAATTCCAAAAATTGTCTCCAAACTTTTGGCCTATAGTGTGTTTACTCCTTCCCCTTTCATAGTAGACAACAAGGATACAGCGGGCATTCCTTTAAAATTAATGGGATGTTGAATCTTCGGTATTATCAATACATGACGAAGTTGTGAGCCTTCCTTTAAAATCAGTGTTTATAATGACACGTATCCAAATGTCCACTTATAAATATATTGTAATTCTTATCTGAAAACCGGTATCAGCTTTAACGAAAAACTTTACTAAGAAGAGGAATGTACAATGGATGGATAGATAGATGGATCGATGAGGTACATGAGGATATAAATGGTATATTTGTTCATTTACTTACCACTTTCTTTTTCAAGATCTACGTCAGCTTCGTCAGTTAAGCTTCAGCCATCAGGAAATGCAATGAGCCACTTCTTTAGTTGTAATGAGGATTTGGTGCATGAAATGGAATCTTCAATTTAGTGACCAAGTTTTTTATCATTTGACAAAGTATTTTTCAGGTATTGTATGACTCATGATTTCTCTCGTCTTCATGTAGACACACACACACACACACACACACACACACACACACACACACACACACATATATATATATATATATATGTATGTATGTATGTATGTATTTAGTGTATTGAGGCATCAGATCATTATTCAAACATAAATATCCAAATGTTGGACAGGTTTTGTCTTCATTTTCTCCCGAAACTAAAGCCACTATACGAAGCTTAGAACGGCTCACGATCAAACATAAGATATACGTTGTCTGCTATATTTAACAATATATGTTTATATATGGGGACTACTGAATGTCCAAAAGAAATTCCGTTAAGAATGAATGCAGATAAGAAATACTAAGAAATACTAAAAAGTGCCTGCTATTTTATATATATATATATATATATATATATATATATATATATATATATATATATATGTGTGTGTGTGTGTCTTTCCGTGTATTAATATAATAGGAAAGAACTGTTAGGTTGATGATACTAAGTTCTTTAGTATTTTTGTTTTTATTTTTTTAAAAACTGCTCGATAAAAAAGTAGAGCCTACATTATAATTATATTTTAGAATATGATTTCCTGGCGATACAGAAATTATTACTGTTTCGAAACTGGTCATCTGTATTCAAGTTTAATTTCAATATTAAACCTTAACTGTTGGATGACTGTTTCATCCTCAATCGATGGTTAGAATAACTAAGCAACAAAATGTTTTACTCATTTATAGTTTTGAAATGGAGGTGTAATCTGGGGTTAGTTTTTCATTATCAAGGGGTCTCTGCTTTAATGAAAGTAGGGGTTTTATATGTCAAGTTTTTGGAGTCGTATAAGATTGGGTTGGGTTTTTTGTCTAGCTACAATGGCTAATTTTATCAGGCACTGTTGTGGTTACAGTCCATTTTGTAGTGTTTATTTGTTTATTTTTTTGATGGTTTCTTGAAGGGGCGTTAAGATTATGATTGGGTTATATTTTTAAACCTATAGTTTTAAATTTTTTAATAGATTTGATATGGTATTTTGTAATTTTTATATGGTATGGTGGAAATTATTATTTTTTATTCATTATAAAATGCTAATTATTTAAGGCGAATATTTGATAGTGTCTTCAAAAAACACTTATTTCATTTCTTTAATTTAATAAATTTTCGTTTTTTTCTATTTATCATTTTCCATTTTACTGTTGGTGTTTGTTTCTTTTAAATGCCAAAATATTTAGATAGGGATGTCTGATTTCTGTTTCTAATGTTATTGAAGGAGCTTTTGTGTGGTCTCCACCTTGTTTTAAATTCATTTTTTGTGGGTCCTATATATATCTTTTCAGTATTCGATGGATGAGATTGTGCATTGGTATACCACAGATTCTATGCGGCATTTATTATTCAAACGGTAATTTTCTACAATTACATAATTTTTCATTATTGTTGTCTAATTTTAATTCAGGATCTTTATTGGATTTTGCCTTGCGCGTTTTTCAGGGTTTTATGTTTTTTTATATAATTCTTTCTAGATTTTCAGTACATGATTTTAGGGTTTTTTTATTAAAGTTCTTGCTAAGTTTGCTGTTAGTAGGAAAATGTTTTTCGATTAAAGCGAGGAATTTTTCTCCTATCTTATTACTATCCCAAATGATTTTTTTTCTGTTTTTTCCTCTGATTTGTACTGTTATTTTTATATAATTGATGTTAGGGTGTTTGTAGCCACTATACTTTAGAGCTTGGTTGTAAAAATTACTGTGTTTATAGAATATTTCTTCATTTGCGGAATTCATACTAATTCTTTAGTCTATTGATGAGGGTATGTGCTTAATTATGTATGGAGGATGGTTTGACCTGGGGTGTACATACTGTTATTCATTAAGTATAATGTTATGTCGAGGAAGTTTACCATTTTCAATTATATGTTGACTGTAGTTTTAAATTTCGGTTTCTGAATTCCCTATATATTATCTTTCTAGTGTCATCTATTTTAAAATTAGTGGAACTCCTCTCTACCATGAGGCCATCATTCCTGTAAAGCCCGATGTCTTTAATGCCTAATTATCGGTGCGCAGTAAGGTTATATAATATAAATAGACCGACAAGATCGGAAGACACAATCGCAGAGCCTAATGACCCCATTGTGATGTCAAAATGATCTTCCGAGTTTTTAATCCATTGGCCTGTATTATGTATGAGGACAGATTTTTTTTTTTTTTTTTTTTTTTTTTTTTTTGCATTGAGAATTGTTTTTTCTTCTGCTAGGTCTGAATATATAGTAGCAGGCTCTAGGGCTGTCGTGAATAGATCTCTTGATATTGACTGTTAGTAATCCTCAATATCAAACTCTCTCTATCTATCTATATATATATATATATATACATACAGAGAGAGAGAGAGATAACAATATGTAAATTTTAAACCATTTTTTATGCTTGGATATGTGATCTGAGGAACAAGGAAAACTTGACTTTCCTGAGGAAATAAAATTTAATCAATGGATCCTTAAAGTTGTCTGTTTTTTTTATTTAAATTAATATTTATCTAATATATATATGTGTGTGTGTGTGTGTGTGTGTGTGTGTGTGTGTGTGTGTATATATATATATATATATATATATATGGGGACTACTGAATGTGAAAAATTAATTCCATTAAAAAGTGCTTTCTATTATCCTATAAACAGAGTTAATAAGGAAACGAATTAAAATGAATTCGATAGCCATACTACAATTTCACTTACTGAAAATTAAATATGATAATTTTCATAATAAGAACTCATCGGACTTTTAATCTGTCGCTAGACGTGCAAAAGATATATATATTCCTACAATGTTTACATCTTGGCATTATTTCCGATCTCATGTTCTGTACCTCGGGCTTGAATTTAGCTTTTGTTTGACCCACATTATATTTTCTTCGGGAATTTCTCTACATTCACATTTGCCTTATATATTATCTTTCAGACATTCTCCATCGAATAAGTAGTTATTAGTTTTGAAGTTACATTAAATCTTAAAGTTCTATGTCATTTAAGGGTTTTGCTATTAGGTTGTTTTTTTTTTTATTATACTCACAAGTAAATATCGCCTTGCACATCTAATACCAGATTGAAAGGCCGATGCTAATTAATTTTTATTTTTATTCTGTACAATTCCATCTTTGGTATAAGATTTTTCCGCGTATTCCATTCCATCTAATTATCTTCTAATAGAGGAAACTGTAGTAGTGGTAAGCTGTTATATATTTTCTCATATATATATATATATATATATATATATATATATATATATATATATGAGGCACGGAATGGATATCGGCTTGGATTGAGGAATCGGAGAGTCGAGTTCGAATTCCAGTCGAATCCATTACATTCACTTACGTGTTAATACCCTTGGGAAAGGTATGAATCCTCTTCTTCTACCTCCAGCTATGGGTAAAATAGCAGGACAGACTGGGTTCTATAGCCTTGGATTGCAACTGGTCTAGGAGAAGGACAACTCTGAATTCAAAACCTGCGGAGTGTTGTTTGTGAACCTTGTGGCATTCGGTGCACCAGATCTCTGTATTCGTCCCTCCAAAAAGTGTGGATGGTCCTGCACGAGGCCTTCACCACTATAATCAAATCTCATGTGCCGGTGTCGGGCTTTCCTGGAAGGTGATCTGCTTGACCCTCATACGTCGAGTCTCGACGGGAGAGTCGATCATATATATATATATATATATATATATATATATATATATATATATATTGTGTATTTAGGCAGCAATCCTTCACTATACGTGTTTCATTAAAGACAACAGACAAGGTACTGCGATTGTTTTTTATTTAAGTTTTCTTGTGTTCGAACAAGTGTTTTTTTCTGGACACAGTGTGTAGAAACTGTCCAAAGGTTCTGTAATTTCGAGCGCTTTCGGCTATGCCTTAAGACACTATCAAGGATGATTTTATTTTTGCTTTTTAATTGGGTTGTGTGTATGTACATTTCTAGAGTTAAAGGGATGTTTTCCGAGTACCGTTTGTGGCTGGGTTTGTAGTTAATATTAAGTGTTGGATTTTTCTTTGATTCCATTATTTTTTAATCTTTTTTTTTTTTTTACACGTGGATGAGGTTATGTTTGTATTTTCTATTAATATATTTCGGATGGATTCTGGTACGTTTGTGTATGAGTTTAAATGGCTTCAGATAGATATGTGGTTAAGTAAGTATAACGTAAGCCGTCTAGATAGGTATACAGCAGTATGATCGATGTAATTATTTATGAAATATCTATATAATAAAACTATTCTTAGGCTAAGAATAATTTGCCTCCTGTCACTTTTTATTCATTTTGCCTCTTCTACAGATGCACTCTATATGAGTATACCACACACACACACACACACACACATATATATATATATATATATATATATATATATATATATATATATATATATATATATATGAGAGTGAATGCAGATACGTTTTTGTTTAACCCTTCTACCTGAGCTCCTGAGTCAAAATTCGTAAATCGGTATGTAATATTTCACGGTAGATATAAAAAGTGTTTTCCCACCGTTCAACCGGTGATTAGCATTTTTGTCTAACACTGTTCGATCGGTGGCTGGGCATTACATCATTTTTCTCTACCACCGGTAGTCATGGCTCAGAGGTGTTCATGGATCAAAGAGTTAAGAAACAGCTGACCTCTCAGCCTGCCATCTTCATCTTCAAGTAATATAAAGGGTCGTTTTAATGGTAGTAGCAGCAACAGTGTTAACAGCATTTTTAGAAGAACAGATGTAAGTCAATATAAAACCGTTGATTCCTATAAACTGGGTCACAAATGCATCTAGCTCTTATGGGTAAATCTTCTTTGAATCTCGATGTAATACCGGAAGTCGGGGGTTCTAGTCTGTTTTAGTGGAGTGACCAAGCCTAAAATAACTGCTTTTAACTGTCTTTGTTTCAGTCCATAAATGAATTTTGTTCGAATGTGTTCAGTTGAAATCAGCTTAGTGCTAAAATCTTTCGGCCGGCCCCTTCACAATTTGAAATCATAGCAGCGTGTTAAGAAAACAAAACTGACTCTAAGACTATCGGATTGTCCAGTATCAAGGGAAATGCAACCCGGGGAACATTCTAACGGAAAGAGAATCAGGGAAAAGAGCAAAAATCACAGAAAAGGTTACAGGATGGCACTGTGAATGTTATGCAAGAAGTGGGGAGCTATACGCCTATCATTCGTACGCAGCACGGCTTTTAATACCGGAAATGTTTCTTTCATTCTTTGGAATTCTGAGCCTTACAATATTTGCAGTCAAGGCCAAACGAAAATGACTCAATCGATAGAGAAAAATTCAAAATTCAGAAAAAGTTATGAGATTGCCGTGAGAAATCCTATAAACTTATGTTCTGGCTATTTACTGTTCGATATTTAAACATTCCGATCTTTCACGAAGCACAGGTCGCCTTGAAAGAAATCACTATTCTTTGAATTTGTTTTCTCGGCAAATACTTGATTTACATATCAAATATTCAGTTTTATAAACTTTTCGTTGCCGATAAAACTTGACTTTAAACTGAATGTAAGGATTTGGTTACTCTTCTAAATGTTATTCATCTTTATTGAATGGAGAATCAATTATTTTCGAATGCCGAAACAGGGATATTCAAGATTTTACGTTGTCTCTAATATTGTTTTCACGGATTAACAAATATATATATATATATATATATATATATATATATATATATATATATATATATAAAATGTGTTCCGTGATAGAGAGAAGAACAGCTTTGAAAGAGAAAAATCAAGATGGACGCAGATGGAGAAAGACTGAGATAGAGAGAGCTGTTTTTTTTATTTAAGCAATTACATGCAAGGATATAATTTTTCTGTTCTTTTTCTGATCCGAACTCGTGTAAAAAAAAAAAAAAAAAAAAAAAAGGTTCACATCACTTTTTCTTTTATTCTCTTTCAATATTTTCCTTTCGATAGCTTTTGTTTGAACTTTTAATTCATAACTTTTATATTAGGTACACTCCAAGAAGGAGAAGGATGTGCAGCAGAAGCAGCAATTATGATGATTAATCCCGTATATCATTATGTTTACAAGTTCATGACCGCCATGAATGGTGATCAAGTCTTTGCTAACATTCGGTATATTCATCATTCACACCTACCGAGGGCTTAGTAAATTCTGAGTGCTCTAGAGATGATGGGTTCCATTATTATTTTCACTATACCCACAGTATTTTTCATGTTGTCTATACGATACTATTTAAACCGTAATTTAGAAGTTATTTGGAAATCGGATAAGATAAAAGGAATCCATTTCATTTAGTAGTCTTTCTGGGAAAATCAACCAAAGAGATGTTTAATGCCAGCCATTATGTATGTAAGCAATAGTTCGGTAATTAACCTTGAAGATCATTACTCCTGTGGTTAATTCAATCGTCGATTGGTGTCCAATACATGAGAATTTGAACCAGTTTAATCTGGACTACGTAAATATCAAATATACATGATAGAATCAAAATACAATTGTTTTGTAATGATTAAGACTACATCAGACAGGATGAAAATTGTCTATTTAAAAATATTTACTTTATTTCCTTTACAAAATTTTGGAAGAGTTTTTTTTTTTTTTTTTTTTTTTTTTTTTCATTAATTGCAGAATCAGACAGGACGAAGGAATATTTTTGAAATGTGGATTAAGGCAAACGATGAATTTACTTGACAAGGTTAATAACTTGACCCGATTTGGAAATTTACAAATACGTCTTTCAGATCGATAATGACATATTCGGACATCCACTGATTGATTAGTTTAAGGGTTTGTTTGTTTTTAAACAGTGAGAATTCAATGAACATAATAATAATAACGGTAGTATTCGAGGCATGCAGAAATAGTGTTACTCATAATAAGCGAATGCATAACATTTGCTGAAAAGTTGTATAAATAGAGACATGACTGGTTAGGAACGGTGGTCCGTGGCATACTCTGCAAATGAGTAAAATTTGTCCTGCAAATCGAAGACTCTTTCTTATGGGAATTTAAAATCCAAACGGATCTTGCAATCAAGACGAGAAGTACAATGAAGGAGATGAAAAATTTATGGGATGCCAGATGTCGCTGTTCTAAGAAAACTGCAGAGTAATATATATATATATATATATATATATATATATATAATGTATTTGGACAGAAGCTCATTATTCAAACATATATTGTTAAATATAACAGACAACGAATGTCTATTATATTTGATCATAAGCCGTTCTAAACTTGGTATAGTTGCTTTAATTTCAGGAGAAAATAAAGAAAAACTGTGCAACATTTGGATATTTTTTATTACGCTGTTCCTTGATCTAAGCCTTCGGTTTACATGAGCCATCTTTTAATTGCTTATCAAAGTTGATATTCTGTTATGTCGAAATAGAAGATTGTTATGCGATGATAACGGTTGCGGAATAGGAAACGCCAGTCTTAAATTCATGGTTTACTTATTATTTAAATTTATTATCTCGCGGAATTAAAGCAAACATACGAAGTTTAAAACGGCCCATGATCAAATATAATAGACATTCGTTGTCTGTTATATTTAACAATATATATATATATATATATATATATATATATATATATATATATATATATATATTCAAATTAATAGTAATACAACTTAATTGATATTGTAAAATAGTCATTCAAAGAATAAATCAAAGTTAATGTAATTAATGGCAAATTCACTTCAATGACAGATTAAGAAGGCATTAACTTACTGACCACTCGCTGAACAATGCGATCCTTGTTTTTATTAATTGTACAATGGCTTAGGTGTTCAGTCCATATTGTTCGCAAGTAATTTCGGTGAAAACATTCACCATCTTCAGTCATAGATGTTATTTTTTCCTTAATTTTAGGTAATTTCGGGTAAAAATTCCAAGACGAAAATGAATGTGATAATTGTAAGATGTTTCATTATATTTTACAAATATATATATATATATATATATATATATATATATAAT